>JAIXNV010000384.1:0-10425 GCA_020917445.1 Riparia riparia
CTCCGGCGGCTCCATCCCAGCCCCACTCCCCAAGATTCTTCCCCTTTCCCCGGCGTTTTTAGTGCGCCGTTAATTTGCTTCATTAGGCGTAATTAGTAAAAAAAAAAAATAAAAAACAACAACACAACCAAAACCAATTAAAAAAAAAAAAAAAACAAACCCAAACAAAACAAAAAAAGGGAATGAGGGGCAGGAAATGAGGCTGGATCTGGATTCAGGGGGAGATTTGGGAAGCGAAGGGAAATCGGCTCCCTATGGATGCAGGGAGGAATTTCTGGGGTTTCTGAGTGGGATTGCATCCCAAAAAAAACGGGAATGGAGCGATTTGGAGGCTCCATGTGGGATTTTTCGGGGAGGATAATTGTGTTGGGATAAGCTGGAGGTGGATGGATGTGTAGGCAGAGTAGAAAAGTGGGATTTGAAGGCGAAAAATTTGGATTTTAAGGCAAGAAATGGGATTTGAGGGCAAATTTTGAAGGCCCTGGCACCCTGAGGAAGTCAATACCTGGAAAAATGGGATTTTTAAGGACAATTTTTAAGGCCTTGGTATTCCTAGGAAGTCAATAGGCAGAAAACTTGGGATTTAAGAGAATGCAGGGTTGTCCAGGCCCTGGAACTCCAGGGAAGTTCCAACAACCCCTGTGGAAAAGCCGCCCCCACCAAACCCTCAGATCCCAGGGAAAATCCAAACTCTGGAGCCTTGGAGAACGGGAACTTCCCCAGACTTGTACAAGCGGCGCTGGCGGAGCTTGACCCAATTCCAGCAGCTCCAATCCCACCCATTCCCACTTTCTGTGCGGCTGCGGCGCCATTTCCGTGGGATTTCTCCACGATTCCGGCCAATTTTTGGGATATTAAACCTCAGTGTCCCCGATCCTTTTACAGCCCTGGCTCTGGGAAATGAATCTCCCGAAATCCAGGGATATTCACGGAGCCAGGTGGGATGTGAGGAGGAATTTTGGGTTTTTTTCCCTGGGATTTAAAGGGAATTGGGGATTTCACTTCCGCTCCTCATAAAATCCCAACCGGAGCTCTCCTGGTATTGATTTTTCCTGGGATTTAAGAGATGTTTAATGAAGCTCTGGGTACCTGATAAAGCCAAGGAAATTTAATTGCAATTCCCATAAAAAGCTGCGGGAAATGCAGGTTTTTCCCTGTCATCCATGGAAATTGGTTTTATTTTCCTGGCTTTGCTGGGATTCATTAATTCCCTTTTTATTTCTCCTCCATGGGAAGCAGCTGCAGCTGAAAGAGAGAAAAATTTCTATTTAAAAATCATTTTCGTTTCGGGGATTTTTGAGGTATTAAGCAGAGGTTTGAGTTGGAAAAGGGGGAATTTTCCCCTCGCCTGCTTTTTTTTTTCCCTTTCCCAAATCCAGAGCTTTTCCTTCTCCAAACCCAGATCTTTTCCTTCTCCTCTTGGCATTTTGCCCTCCAGTGCCGGAGGTTTTTCCCTCCACGAGGCCGGGAATGTTCAACATTCCTGGCTCCTGCTGGGCCCTGGAATCCCCAGTGGGACCAAAACCTCTGGAATTCTTCCCATTCCAGCTGGGGACCCCCCTGGCAGCACGGACACCTCTGTCCCCCCTGGAATTTCCTCCGTGCAGGTCCCAGCCTCTCGTAATTCCATAGAAATCCGTCAAACTCCTCTTCCTGCTCCTGCAGGGAATTCCAGCCAGCTCCAAGATGGGGAAAATCCCGTTTTTCCAGGGAGAAATCCAAGTTTTGTTCCAATCCTGCTTTTCCACGTCCCGAGCAGCAGGAATCAGGGAATTTTGCTGTGGATTTCACGGGGCAGCTCCATGTCAAGTGCGGGAAAATTGTTTTCCAGGGTTTTGTGCTGTTTGGATTTTATTCCCGGTGTTTTCATTAAGAGTTAATGAGTTTTTCCTTCATCACGAGAATCCTGGAATTGTTTTTCCTGCTTGGGCTCCTCCCCGCTCCATAAACTTTATGGAAAAAGTGGATTAAAAGCACGGGAAGTCCTCGGGATGTGAATCCAAACAGAAAAACAACGGGATTGGGTTTTTATGGAGCGAGGGCTGTGGAGTTTTGGGTCACTCCTGAAGGAATATTCAGGAATATTCCCGGTGCCAAAGGAAAGCGAAGCAGCTCCGTTTCCATGGATTTGTGCGGCGCAGCTGCGCTTGGAGCGATCCCTGAAGATGGGAATTATTGATGCTGGATCGTTTTATAGCCAAGCTTCATTTGGGTGGATTTGGGGGTTTTGGGAACTCCATTTCCCTCCCTGAATAAAACCCCCAGTTGATGGCGAGAATACGCTCGGGTATTCCGCGTTGGGGAAATTCCCTGCAGGATCCAGGGCCAGATCTGTGTGGAGCCGCTTCTCCCGCTGCCTGATCCCTCAGGGAGTTTTCCCAGTTGGAAAATTTCCTGTTCCAAAGCGTTCCGAGGTGCCGGAGCCGCTCGTGGTGGCGCAGCCTCCGGAAAAGCGGGAACAGGCCGCTCGTTATCCCAATAATCCCACACCTGGATCTCGTTAGAGGCAGCCACCTGTCGCGGGCCCCCCCCCCCCCGGGGCCGGCATCAGCGCGGAATTCCAGGGAAATGTTCTTTCTAAGGAATCGCAGGAAGGGCTTTTGGCGTTTCCGTGGGGCACAGAGATTCTGGGAATTCCCACTCACCCTCTGGCTTTTTAGGGAAGCCGTGGGATTTCAACAAAAAGTCCTGGCAAGGCCTTGGCCAAGGTGATGGATGGGCTCGGCTTCCAGGGATCTGTGGGAATTTCACTCCCTGCTTTCTCGTTTTTGAAGTTTCCACCCCAAATTTTCTATTTTTAACCCCTAATTTTAAATTTTTCACCCTGAATTTCTGCAAGGAATCCATGTGTTTATTCCAGTCCCTGTAAATTTATTTTAACCCTTTTCTTTTGTTTTTTTAAATCCCTAATTTTTTTTTCCCCTCATAATTTTTTCTTTTTAACCCCAAATTATTTCTTTTTAGTCCCTAATTTTGTGGTTTTAACCTCAGATTTTTTTTTTTTCCTTGGAATCTCAGCAGCGTTTGGGATTTGCACTTGGAGCTCGTCCAGAAGAGGAAAATCCTTGGGCATTTCATTCCTCATTTTATTCCGGGCAGCTCCTTTGGATGAGGAACATGAAATTTCCTGGAAAAATGATGTGGGAAATGCTTGGGCAAAGCTACAATTGGGCCACTAAAAACACATCCCAAAAATCCTGTCAGGAATTCCGACTGAAACTTTCCCAAAATCTGATTATTATTTTTTTTTATTATTATTTTTGGGGGGACGAATGGAAAATTTGGGCCTTCCCCACTAGGCCCGAGGCCTCTCACTGAGGCCTCGATGAAAAGCCGGACTCTCCGGCTATTTTCCAAACTCTCTCCCGGTGTTTGCCAGGAGAAAAGTGGGAATTAGAGCTGGAAAACGATGAAGGAGCAGCTGGGAATTCCTTTTTGGAGCTGTTTGGAGGGCGCTGAGTGAGGAGCAGCTGCCTCCGCTCCCTTATCAGGCCTGGGCCGGCGCAGGCCCCGCGCGCTTTGTTCCGGACAAATATTGAATTAAAAATCTTTTAGCGCCGCCCAATTTCCATTAAAAGTTGATCTCAACACCTGGCACTGAGCGGCCTCTCCAGAAAACGCAGCAGTGGGAGGAAATTTCCCTGGAAAATTCAATGGAACGGTAATTTTGAGGAGTGGAAAGCTCCTGTCCGCACCCTGCCTTCGATTATTGGTGTGTGGGGAGTCCGCGGTTTTATCCTTCTCCCTGGAAAAGGGTAAAATTAATCCATGTTTTTATCCCAGCCCCTGTAAATTTGTGTAGGGAATCCATGTTTTTATCCCTATCCCTGTTATTTGTGCAGGAAATCCATGCTTTTATCCTTTTTGCCCCTTTCTCCTCGAGGATTCCCAAGCTTTTTTTCCCTAAAATCCAGGAAAATTCTCGGTTTCAGCGTAGTTCTTTATTCTACACCTGGATTTATGAAATGGGCTGAGGGCAGGGACAGTGATTTGGATTTGCCTCTGGAATTTTGGCCCTCAGGTTTGGCATTCCCAAGTTTTTCCAGGGTGCTTTTGCAGCAGGAATTCCCTGTCTTGGCCCCTGAGTGATGGATTTGCCCTAAAACCCCTTAAATCCCACCAAAATGAGTTTGGATTTTGGAGGGAACCGGAAGGAAACTGGATCATGAGGCGAGTGGGGAAATTTGGGTTAGGAATTCCTGAATTCATTAAATTTTCCCCCAAATAATTTTCTCCCTCTCGTTCCCATCCAGGAGAGGACGAGTGCGATGCACAGGATGGCTCCGGTGAAAATCCCAGCTGGAATTTCGGCCCTTCCCAGATTTCTGAGCCCTCGTTCCCAGCAGAATTCCAGGACGAGGGTGAGTCACCGATTCCTTGGAAATTTTGGGGGAGGTTTCTCGGAATTCTGGAACGTTTCTGGACCGTCACTGATGTTTCTTGGAATTCTATCTTCTGGAGAAGGCCAAAGAGAAACCCAGAATCCTTTGGTTTCCCATCCATCCCATAATGGAAAAATGCTGGATTTCAGCCTACATTCCCCAAAATTCCTGGGTGATTTTGGGGAATTTTCTTTCCCAGGAGCTAAAATTCCCACTTTTAGGAGGTTTCGTCTTCCAACCCTTTGGAATTTGGGTTTCTTTGCAGGGATTTGCTCCAGAGAGGATTTTTTGGGATATCCTGGTGCTTGGGAATTTGGGGTTTCCCCTCCTGCCCGGGATGTGAGAAGCTGGAATCTGAGGGCGTTTCCTGAGGAATTGATGTGGGATGAGGATTTTTCCCAGATGTTTTTATTTTCCTCCTCATTTTCTTTGCTTCCTTTTCGGGAGGCATGACAATATTCCCGTTTTCCCACGGATATGGATTCACCTCGGAGTTCAAACCACCACTTCAGGTTCAGGAAAGTCTGGATTCTGGAATTCCCACATCCCTGTGGGGAAAGCCGGGACGTTTCAGCTTTCCCGACCGGAACAAATTGTCCGGATCTGGGAATGTCATTCCCATTCCCGTGGCTTTTTTCCCCACTCTCCAGCACAACGCTGAGAATTCTTTTCCCGCCTTCGGGAATTCCCAACTTTGACAAATCCAGATTTTAATGGGAGTGGATCGGGTTTGGGATGATGCTCACCGAAAAAAACCCCGGGAGGTTTGGAGGCGGAGGAGTTTGGATTTGGGAAAATCCACTGGGACCGGTTTTTCCTCGCTCTGATTCCTCCTGGGAATCCGGGAACATTCCCAGTTATCCCTGGAGGGACGGGGAGGGTTGGGAATGACTTTACTCAATGAGCCATGAGCTCCGGAGGATTTTCCCTACGGAGAGATTCCGGAGCAAATGTTTGCACAGAGCCGGAGCCTGGGAAGCTCCGGGAAGTCCTGAGGGAACCTGGAATGCTCAGGATTCCTTGGGAGACAATTCCCGAGTGTCCGGGCCCTGGGAGACTTCTCCAACCTGGGAGATTCCTGAATTTTGGGGTTCGGTTGTTAATTTTTATGGAAGGAGTGAAAGCTTTGGAGCTGGAGAGGGAGGATTTTGGTGGGATTTTGGGATGGAATTCCCAGGGAAGCCGTGGCTGCGCAGGAACCCTGGCAATGCCCAAACCCTGGGATAGCGGGAAGTGCCGCTGCCCATGGGAACAGGATGGGATTTAAGGCCCATTCCCAACCCGGAGCATTCCAGGATTTTAGGAATTGATTATTTATGGACAAGGCAGCTCCAGGCATTGTTTTGTTCCCCTTTGGATATTGTTTTGTTCCTCTTTGGATATTGTTTTGTTCCCCTTTGGATATTGATTTGTTCCCTTGGGATTTTGATTTGTTCCCTTGGGACATTCCTTTATCCCTTGGGATACTGCTCCACCCTCTTGGATGTTCTTTCATCCCTTTGGAAATTCCTTTGTCCCCTTGGATTCTGCTCCATCCCTCTGGAGATTCCTCTCTCCCCTCTGCTCAGTGAGCACTGGGCTGTGTCCGTGCTCCTTGGGGAATTTCGGGGCTGTCCTTGGATTTTTGGGGGGTGTCCATGTGTCCTGGGGGATTTTTGGGGCTGTCCGTGGATTTTTGGGGGGTTTTGGGGGGTGCCTGTGGATTTTTCAGGGCTGTCCGTGGATATTGGGATGTGTCCGTGTCTCCTGGAGGATTTTCGGGGCTGTCCGTGGATTTTTGGGGGGTTTAGGGGCTTTTTTGGGGATTTTTTGGGGCTGTCCGTGGATTTTTGGGGTGTGTCCGTCTGTCCTGCGGGGTCTCTCCGTGTCCCTTGGGGCCGTTTGGGGTTATTTTCATTGTTTGGGGTCATTCGGGTGCTGTTGGGGTCTGTTTGTGTGGATTTGGGATCCCTCGGGGTCTGTCTGTGGTTTTGGAGGTCGATTTGGGGTGACTTTGGTGTATTTAGGGTTCATTTGGGGTGACTTTGGTGTATTTAGAGTCCATTCAGGGGGATTTTGGTGTATTTAGTGTATCTGGAGTGTGTTTGGGGTGAGTTTGGTGTATTTAGGGTTCATTTGGGGTGATTTTGGTGTATTTGGAGTCCATTCAGGGGGATTTTGGTGTATTTAGGGTCCATTTGAGGTGATTTGAGGGCATTTTGATGGGTTTAGGTTCCATTTGAGGGGATTTTGGTGTCTTTAGGGCCCATTTGAGGGGATTTTGGCGGTTTTAGGCTCCATTTGGGGGGGTTTGGGTGGATTTAGGCTCCATTTGGGGGGGTTAGGTGGATTTAGGCTCCATTTGGGGGGGTTTAGGTGGATTTAGGCTCCGTTTGGGTGGATTTGGGGTCCTTTTGGGGGGGTTAGGTGGATTTGGGGTCCTTTTGGGGGGGTTTGGGTGGATTTGGGGTCCTTTTGGGGGGGTTTGGGTGGATTTGGGGTCCCGCGGTTTCTGTGGGATTCGCGGAGGCTCCGGAATTCTGCAGCGCCCCCGTGTGGGGACGGGCGGGAACGGCATCGGGAATGGGATTGGGAATGGGCCCATTGGGAATGGGCCTGGGATTGAGTATCGGGAATGGGCCCGGGAATTGGCTCTGGGAACGTGACCGGCCAGGAACAGGTGCAGGTGCTACTCCTTCCTCTCATTTGATTCCCAAACCCCATCAAAGAACCCAAACACAGACCCCAAATCCTGCCCCAGACCCCAAATCCTGCCCCAGACACATCCCACAGACACATCCCAAACAAATCCCATCTCACACACACATCCCAGACAGATCCCATCCCAGACAGATCCCATCCCAGACAGATCCCATCCCAGACAGATCCCATCCCAGACAGATCCCATCCCAGACAGATCCCATCCGTCGGGATCGATTTGATCTCAGGATCGATTTGATCTCGGGATCAATTTGGGCTCAGGTTTTCCCCTCACTGTGGCACCTTCCCCACCAGGAAACCGCTGGGATTGAGTAGAATTTTTGGGATTTTTCCTCATTTTCCTGGCCTGGATACTCCCAAAGAACTTTTGGCAGACCCCAGAGGCGCAGGAGGGAAGGGCTGACCGGGATTTAATCGTTAATTAATTGCTAATTAATCAGCTGAAGGGAGATGCTCCGGCAGAGGATCAAAGCCATAAAAAGAAAAAGCCCTGGAATTTGGGGGAGCAACGGGAAGTTTATTTTAACTGGGAACTGATGGGTTTTGGGATTTTTCCAGCCCCGATTCCGGGGTCGGGGGAGGCCTCGGGAGGCTCCGGAACCCCGGGAGGAGCGAAGCGAAGGGAGGGAAGCTCCGGGCGCTCTCTGAACTCCTTCCAAAAAAGCCGGAAAAGCTCCGGAATTCCCGATAAACACCTGATGCATGAGGTGTGTGGGAAGGATGGGATGAGGGAAGGGCCGGAGCAGGCACGGGGGCGGTGTCATCCCTTACAATCCCTAAAACCCCTGGAAACGCCGTTAAAATCCTTTAAAATAACTCCAAAATCCCTCAAAATCCTTCAAAGTGTTTTAAAACCCCTAAGAACTTCCCCACCCCGTTCCTGCCTTCGGGATGCTCCAGGGTGAGGTGCCGGGATTTGGGGCCGGATCCAGTTTTTATTTGGGATGTCTCGTTTGTTGTTCCCGACCTCAATCCCAGCTGGAAAAATCCTGGCTCCCTGAAGCTGATTAGTTTGGATATCCCGAAACTCCAAATCCTGAATTTCTCTCCCCTTTTTCCTCCTGGACTTTTTTTTTTTTTTTTTCTTCCTCCTGGATTTAAAAAACGAAAGGAAAAAAAAAAAAATCCAAATTTTTCCCCTCCTCGATAAAAGAAATCCCAATTTCTTTCTCCTCCTGGATAAAATAAATCCCATTCCCCCCCCTTCCCAATAGACTCAATCCCATTTTTCTCCTTCCCATATAAAATAAATCCCATTTCCCCCCACCCCTTGAGGATAAAACAAATCCCATTTTTTTTTTTTCCATCCCAGATAAAACAAATCCCATTTTTTTTTTTTTTTCCATCCCAGATAAAACAAATCCCATTTTTTCCCTGCCTTTCCACCTTTTTTTTTTTTTAACCTCCCGGTGTCCCCTGCCATTATTTCCTCCCGATATTTGCATTCCCACCTAATTTAGCCTCTCCCGGCTCCCGGGATTAATGGGCTGTTTACCCGGCTCAGATAAAACCGGGACTAAACCCCGGCCTAACCCCGGCGCGGTGACAAAACCCCATTTATCACCCCGGCCTTTTGTCCGGGGGCTCCTCCCAGGGGGGGAATTCATCGGGAATTTTTATCCCTCCTCAGGAAAATCCTGGGATATTCCTCGCGGCTGCCAGGCCCGAGGCGCTTCGGGTCATTTTCAATTTTTTGGAGTTTTTTTTCAAAGCTGGGTTTTGTTATCTTTGAGGTTTCATTTTTTTCACCTTTCCCTCGAAGTTTCGCCCGTTTCCGTTTCGTTCCCGGTGATTTTCGCCCTTTCCCTGAGTTTCTTCTCCGGGAAAATCAAGGATTTGGGAAAATTTGGGGATTTCTTGATCGCAATTCCCATAAAATTTCTGTTTGATTTGAGGGGG
Source organism: Riparia riparia (assembly GCA_020917445.1). NCBI lineage: Eukaryota > Metazoa > Chordata > Aves > Passeriformes > Hirundinidae > Riparia > Riparia riparia. The sequence goes on from JAIXNV010000384.1 coordinate 8,982, forward strand.
GAAAAAATTCCCTGTGCCTCCTCCCGCCCACCCTGGGAAAAATCCTGGGAAAAACCCCACGGCAGGTGGAGGATTTTTGGTTTTCTGGGAACTGGGATTGGGATAAATGGATCAAAAGCAGTTAAATTTGATTTGTTTTGGAATTCCAGTTGGGATAAACGGATCATAAACCACTTCAGATTTGGTATTTGAGGTCCTGCAAAGCAGGAGGAGAAGGCAGCTGGAAATCCCTCCGATTGTTTTTGGATGGAAAATCCCTCCTTTTCCGGGATATCCAAACCCCATCCGAGAGCTCCGGGAGGAGGAGGAGGAGCAGGACAATCCCGTGGGATTGGGGGATTTTTGGGATTCGGGGATGGGAGGAGAGGGTTTGGGGACAGGGGCAAAGCTGGAATTGCCATCCATTCCCTGGAGATTCCAGGAGCCAATCCCAGCCCCTTTCCCAAGCCCGAATCCCGGGATTTGCCAGGGAGATTTGGGATTGGAGCGGCGGCGGCCATTCCGCTCCCCTCTGCATCCCGGAATTCCACGGGAGCGCCCAGGGGAAGGGAGCAAAATCCGGCCTTGTCCCCATTCCAGCCACTCCCAGATCCCAAAATCCCCCAGAACCCAAATCCCCAAATCCACTCAGACCCCAAATCCCAGTGTCCTCCCTCAGGAATTGCAGGGAGCAGCTCGGAATTCCCGTTCCCTGGCAGATTTTAATCCACGAATTCAGCCCAGGTTTCCCTGGAGATGTCTGGGATTTGGGGGTTTCCCTGAAGGAGATTTTTCCTTGGATTTTGGAGGATTTGGGACCACCCAGACCACAAAACTTTGTGTCCTGACTCACTCAGGAATTACAGGGGAAAAAAAAAACAGCTCTGATTTGAATTCCCAAAGGCTTTTCCCTGGAGAGAGGAAATTGGGATTTGGGGGGGAAGGGGGTTGGTCCCTAAACTCCCACAGGAGACAATTCCACGAATCTCCTCATTCCCAACCGGAATAAAGCAGAAATAAATGGAAAAATTACGGAGCAGAACCTCCTCATTCCCAACCGGCATCAAACCCCAAACTGGAAAACAATTCCCAAATGGAAAACAATTCCCAAATTGGGACACAATTCCCAAATTGAGACACAATTCCCAAATGGAAAACAACCCCCAAATCCCAGGTTTTTCCCTCCCTCCCCCCCGGGATGGATTTTCCAACCTTGTCTCCAACCCGGCAGCCGGGAAGGGGAGGGGGAGGAGGGAGCAGGAGGCCGGAGGAAGATGGAAAAGCTCGTCTGGGATAATTAGGATAAAATTGGGATCCGGGGAACGGCGGGGTCAGCTCCTGTTCACGCCAATCCCGTTCCACCTTGGAGAGAATGGCCTGCTCCAGGTAATTAGGTCAAATCCATGATTATCCATCTCGGAGCCGAGGGGAAGGGACGGTAATTGGGATGAAATTTGTTTGGAGA
>JAIXNV010000384.1:15425-31911 GCA_020917445.1 Riparia riparia
AGAAGAAGAAGAAGAAGAAGGATCCGCGGCCGGTGGCTGCAATCATCCCGCTGCTGTCTGCTCCCAGACGGATGGCAGAGCCCGCCAAGGCGCGGGGTTCAACCAGAGGTTATCTTTCCCAGGTACCATCTCGCACAACGAGAATTTGATTTTTTTTTTTTTTCCTTTCTTTCTTTCCCCCCCTCCCTCTCTCTCCCTCCCTCCTCTCCAGGACTTTACTCCATTAGATTAATGAAATTTCGATGAGAGCCCGGCGCCCCCCGAAGCTTTGTTAACAAAACGGATGGGGGCTCGGGAGGTGTGACAGCAGAGTTACGAGGAGGTGAACGCATCCTCGCAATCCACTCAGCCCCGACGCACATTGATCTCTATTTAAAGCCCCAATCGGATTTTTGTTAATTATAAATGATTGATCTGCCGCTCTCCCCCCCGCTCCCAGCGCCGCCCGCCCTTCTCCTCTTTCCGTGAGGGATTTTTTTTTCTTCCCCTTCCCTCCCCTCCTTCCCCGAGCGCTCGGAACTTCTTTGCATGCCGCTTGTGGAGGTTTTGTTTTGTTGTTTTTTTGTTTTCGGAGACGGCCCTGGAAGGAAAATTGCGGCTGGGCCGAGGGCAGGGCGCTTCCATCGGCGGCTCCGTGTTTTCCATGGCCAAATGAACTCCCAGCCCGGCGCCTTTCACAGGTTTAGCACAAAAAAGAAAAAGAGAGAGGAAAAAAAAAAGGGAATAAATGGAGAAGAAAGGGAGGGAAAGGCAGGGGAAAGGCTCCGAGACAAAGCGAGGAGCCGTGATCAAAGCCGGGAATTGGGTTTGGTTTCCAGGAGAGTTTGGGGATCCGGGAAATGGAGGAGCCGTCCTTAAATCATCCTGTAAATGTTTGGAGGGGTCGGGGTGGTCTCTGGGAATGGGATCCAGGGAAAAGGGAAGATCCAGGGCCTCTGGGGCCGGCCTGGATCTTCCTTGGGCTCCGCTTTCGGGATCTGTTGGAGCTGGGGAATGGAGCCACCCTTAAATCCCGCTTTAAATGTGGGGTCAGGGATGCAGGGGACAGCGAGGCTCCAGAGCCTCTGAGTCCTCCCTGGAATCCATCCCGAGCTCCTCCCGTGGCTCCGGTTTCATCCCGGTGAAGTCGCTCCACATTGGAGCTGGGAAGTTGAGGAGCCGCCCCTTAAATCCAGGGATTAGATCGGGGTCAGGGTGGTCGTGCTCCTACACACGCCGGGAATGGGATCCGGGGCAAAAAACGAGGATCCAGGGGAAAAAACGAGGATCTGGAGCCTTCGATTCCCACCGGGAACGATCCCGAACTTTCCCCTTGGCTCCGGTTTTATCCCGGCGGAGTTTGGGCGGAGCAGCTCCGGCTCTGGTCCCTTCATCAGGGATTTGTCCCGGTTTTTGGGGAGCTCTGGGTTCCCTGGTCCTTCCCGGGGTTTTCTGGAGCTCCACAAAATCCAGCAGCTCCGGCTGCGCTCCCGAGGCGCCACAGGGAAACGGGATTTTCCCTTCTCCAGATCTGGGGTTATTTTAATTTTTCCGGAGCTGCCGGGGCTGGGAAGGGGAAGGGGAAGGGAGGGGGTGGTTGGTTCTCCTTGCTCCGGTGGCTCTTCCGAGATCTTCGGCTGATCCCGGTGAATTCCCGCCCCGCTTGGAATGTCCTGTGGGACAAATCCGAGAATTCCAGGCAATTCCGGATTCATTCCGAGCCCAAATTCACCTTTGGGCTCAGCTGGGTGAATTCTGGGGAGGTTTGACTCTGCCCCGCTGCTTCACAAACGGCCCCAAAATCCCAAAACCAAGCAAAAAATATTCCCAGTGAGGAAAAGTGGGAAGATGATGCAATTTTTGACTTTTTCCCTTGGGATCCCATCCCAAATCCCATGGTTTTCCTTCAAACCCTCCCAGATTTTCTCGGCGCTCGTCCCGTGTGGAGCTCCACCAACCCCATACCCCCCAAAAAACGAGTAAAAATCCCAATTTCACCGAACAAAGGACAAAAAAAAAAAAAGCCAAAAAAATTGAATTTATGGGACAACGTCTCCCATCAGAGGGATCCGGATCCTAAAAACGTCCCCAGGAGTGGGGCAGAGCTTAAATTGAATTTATTTGGTTTATTAATTGATAAAATCGATTGAAACTTGAAGCAAAACTCCCGAATTTTGCTTTTCCCCCCCGCTTTTTTTTTTTTTTCTGGGCCGGGGTTTTCAATCCAATTTTTTGGGAGGTTGAGCTCCGTCCCTTCCGTTTCCACGGATCAGAATTCCAGCGTTAGGGGAAGGCTGGATGTGGATTTCCGGAATTAGGGGCTGAATTCCGCCAAATTCAGCTGGAAAAGGGAGTTCAGGAACCTCTCTCCTTCCTAAGGGGCTTTTCCGAAAATCCGGGGGAAAAAAACGGATATCCTACGGAAAGTAAGATTTTGGGATCAGCGCTGAGGCGGGGAAGCGGAGGGAGGTTTTCCGTGAATTTTCCCTTCTGTCGGATCCCGAGGACACATAAGAAAAACCAAAACAAACCCAAACAAAACCCAAAAAGGAGCCGATTTTCCGAGGTGTTTTAATCCCTTTTCCCGTTGTCTCGGCCCTAACGGATGATTTTCATTAGCGGGGCCGGGATTTATGGGATCCCAGCGGGTTCTCCCAAGGTTAAATAATTTAAAGGAATAAACCCCTTCTCCGACGGAATCGGGCTAATGAAGGATATCGGATATTTCCACGCCGGGGGAGGAGAGAGGGGAGGGAAAAAAGAAAAAAAAAAAAGGGGATTTGGGAACGGCGGGAGCACAAATCCCGGCGCGAACGTTCCGAAGGCGCTCCGGAACGCCGGGATTGCGGCGGGATGCGGCGGGGACACGGCCATAAATAAAAAATCAATTCCTGGCGATGAGGGCGCCGTGTCCGGGAGCGTTCCCGGGGTTAAACGGGAGCAGGGAAGGGACGGGAAGAGCGGGAACGGCGCGGGGGGCGTTAGTTTGATTTACGGGGACGCGGCTCCGCGGCGGAATCTCCACGGGATAATTGTTATTATATCTCCGCTGCCAGATGGCTCCCGGTGTAAACAGCCGTCGACAGCTCCGGCGTCGTCCCCTTCCCGCCCCTCATCCCTGGAAAAAAAAAATCCCCTTTCTCCACAGAAATTGATTTTTCCCGCTGATCTTCGTCTTTTCCCCCTCCCTTTTTTTAAATTTTTTTTTTTTTAATGTGTGGTTTTTAAATTTTTTTTTAATGGTTTTATTTTCTGATCAAAATTATTTGATTTTTAACGATAAAAAGACGAAAGAAATCCGGGCAGGGAAAAGCTTCCGAGGGAAAAAAGTTACGGAGCAGGGAATAAAAACAGGGAATGGCGGCTGCTGGGGTTCGGTTTTACGGTGACAGATGTTCCCAAAAAAATCCTTTCAGCCCCACAGATCCCGAGGTTTTTCCTGGTTTTTGTTTGTTTGTTTGTTTGTTTGTTTTCCTGGACGAAAATGCCAGAGGTGAAAAAGGTCGGAAGTTAAAAACCGGGATTGTAAAAAATCCAGGGAAATTGTTGGGAAATTCAGGAATGCCGAACTTAAAGCAGGATTTGGATGTAGTGGAATATTCCTGGATGCTCTTAAAGCACTCCGGGCTTTACAGAAGGCATTGGGAAGGAGTTGTTTTATTTTATTACATTTTGTTTTATTTTATTTTATTTTATTTTATTTTATTTTATTTTATTTTATTTTGTTTTATTTTATTTTATTTTTATTTTATTTTGTTTTATTTTATTCTATTTCCTTTTATATTTATTTTATTTTATATTTATTTTATACTTATATTTATACTATTTTATATTTATTTTATATTTATTTTATATTTATTTTATATTTATTTTATATCTATATTTATTTCATTTTATTTTACTTTTATTTTATTTTACTTTATTTCGACTTCAATTTATTTAGCTTTTGCTTCCTTTTATTTCATTTGTATTTCATTTTATTTTACCTCATTTAATTTAATTTAATTTAATTTAATTTAATTTCATCCTCTGCTCTTCCCACCTTTCTCTCCACATCCCAAAACCTTTCCTTGGATCCCGGAAGGAATTCCCTGCTTTTCCCCCACCTCAGGTATCCGGAGCAATTCCCATCCCTGTGCCCCCTTCCCATTCCCGACTCCAGGAACAAATCGGCGTCGGATTCCCGGAGTGGTTCTGCTCAGAGGGAGGGAATTCTGGGACAGCTGGAAAACTTCTCCTCGCTCCAGGCGGGACCCCTGCGGCCGGGAACGTGCCGGGAATGTGGGTGCGGAATATTCCCTTGCTGGGGAATGTCGGATTTCCGTGGAATATTGGATTTCCGTGGAACGGGAATTCCGAGGTTTCCGGCCGGGTCGGATCCGTGGAGGATCCCGATGTCCCGGCCCCACTGAGAGCTCTTTGTCCCCATCCCTTTTTCCCTGGATTTCGTGGATGTTCCAAAGGGTTTGGAGCTGGGGAAAGGCAGGAAGGGGCTGGAATTTTGGGAATTTTGGGAAAACGCCAGCGCGGGTCTGACCCTTTGTTCCCGGGGTTCTTCCCGGGATTGTTGGGAATGTCAGCAGTGAAATACGGGCCCGGCTTCTCCTGGAGGGAAACAGGGAAAAACCAGGAGAAAATTCCAAATGGAATCCTTCAATCCCGTTTTTATCCCAGTTCCGTCCTCGCCTGATTTCCCAGTGCCTTTGATTGAATCCCGTTTTACTGAATCCCATTTTTTTCTAATCCCGACCTTCCCTGTTTTCCCAAAGATGTTTCGAGAGCCTGCAGAATCCAGGGATTCAGGAATTCCGGGGATTCAGGGATTTTCCTGAATTTCCTGCTTTTCCCAGCAAATCCCACACTCCCAGGAACATTCCAAGCCCTTCTCCTTAAATTTAATCCTTTTAATTTTCCCATTTTCCGTGGCCAGTGTGACTCCCGGTGCTCCCAGTATTCCCAATATTCCCAGTATTCCCAGTTCCTGGCCGGTGCTGGTCCCTGGGAAGGGAGAGCGGGAAGAGCTTCTCCCTAAAACTTCCTGGAACTTCCCTGGTTTCCCCAAAGATATGTTTTGGAACCCGCGAATTCCAGGGATTCAGGGATCCCAGGGATTTCAGGAATTCCAGGGGTTCGGGGGTTCCATGGATTCAGGGATCCCAGGGATTCAGGGCGATGGAATTTGTGATGGAATTTCCGATGGAATTTCCGATGGAATTTCTGATGAAATTTCTGGCGAGGCCTCGGCCTCTTTCCCGTCCCCACACGAAATCCGGGATCGTTTTCCCAGTTTTCCCCCCTTTCCCACGTTTCCAAGCCCCTCTCCCTCACCCTTCTCCCTGTATTTTCCCGTTTTTCCGTGTCCCGCGTGACTCCCGCTGACCTTGGAGCTGCAAAACTCCGGCTGGAGCCGCGGAATTCCGGCTCCTTCCCGACGGCTCCTTCCCTTCCCGGCAGCGCCGACCCCCCCGGGCCGAGGCGACTCCCGAACAAACCGGGAACGGCTCCCGGGAATTTTCCAGGGCTTCCAGGGGGGTGGGATCCGGTTAAAGATTAACGCCGGCCCCGCATTCCTTAGATCCGGGCTTTTGATGGATTTTTCCAGGTGTGCGGCGCCAGCCCAGGTGGAGCCGGGAGCGCCGGGCCGTGGCGACATTCCCGGCCCGCTCCGGGGGTCCTTCCCTGGCCTCCATCCCGATTTTCCGTGCTCCTTGCGCCACTGGAATTTGTTTATCCCTCTGGGGATCCCGGCGGCAGAAATGCTGGCTTGGAGTCCTGCCCGGAATTCCGGAATTTCGGCTCTCTTCCGGATTTTTCCGAGGGTGCCTTTGTCGCTTCGATTTTTTTCCCACCTCCAGTTTGGGAGGAATTCCATAGTTTTGGCTTCTATCCGGATTTCCCGAGGGTCTTGGCGCCGTTGTCGCTTTGGGTTTTCCGCCTCTCGGCCGATTTGGGATAAGCTCCATGGAATTCCCTCGCCAGGATTGAATTTCCCTGGATTTCTGTGCAATTCCAAGGGAAAAGGGAAGGAACAAATCCCTTGGATCCTGCAGGAGCTCAAATATCCCGTCCCTGGGAACGCTTTGGGTCGGGATCCATCCACGGATATCCAACCCCAGCTGGGATTCCCCATGGTTTGGGATTTGGGGATGCTCCCGGGAGAACCCCTGGGGATTGGTTCTTTCCATAAAAATCATCTTCCCAGAAAAACATCCAGGATTTTTCCTTTCAAATTCAACCAAAAAAAAAAACCCCTCCCGACCTTTTCCCAAGAAATCGTTGGGATGATCCCAGGTTTTAACTGGGCTCATTGCAGGAATTTTGTGGGAGCTTTGACCTATTCCTGAATTTTATTGAAAATCCCGGGATTTTAAATTAAAATAAAAATTCCCTCCTATAAAAAACTCCAAATTTTTTTCCCCCTTTTCCCAGAAAGTTCAATTCTCCTTTTTTTTCCGTCCTTTATTAAAAAAAAAAAAAAAGGGAAAATGGATTTTCCGGCGTGGATTGGCGTCAGGAATAAACGGCGGATGTTTCATTTCCCGCCTCAATTCCCGGGAATTCCTTCACGTGGAATTTCCGGCTCCCGGATCCGTGGCAAAAGTCACTTTTGTGGGACCTCTGGCTCCATCAGCTCTGGAATTGCTTTTCCGGACAAATCCCGGGATTTTATTGCCCCTTTTTTTTCCCCTTCTGGGCGGGGACCTTTGGCATTCCCGGGGCATTCCCACGTTTTTCTCCTTTTCCTCTGGGGGCTCTTCCAGAGAATTCCAGAGCTCCGGATCCCATCCCGGGAGCAGATTCCCGGCAAAACTCAGGAATGGGGCTCAAGGAAAATTCTGGAATTCATCCAGGGGGATTCTCCTGCTGGTCCTGAAGAGCAGCATCCCAAAAATCCGGGATTTTTACGGCTCATCCGTGGTTTGGGAGTGGATTTTGGGATGAGCTCATCCCGGCCCGCCTTAAACCCAGCCCGTGGAATTCCCGTCAGGCAAAAACCTGGGAATGGAATTCCTCCCTCAGATCCCGGAGTCAGGAGCGGGACCCTGGGAAATTCCTGCGCTCTGGAATTTCAGTGTTTGGCTTTTCCCGGGTTCTCCAGCCTGGGAAGAGGAAAAACCGAGGAAAGGCGGCTCTGGGATTCAATCCCGGCACCGAGCCCGGAATTCCCTGGGCTGGGATTGTGGGAATGTCAGGACGGAGACGCCGGGACGTTGGGAATTGAAGGGCCCGGAGCCGGGATCTGGAATTTCCCTGGTTTTTCTGGGAGAGGGGAGAGGGGATTCAATTCCGTGGCTGAGCTGGGAATTCCGTGGGCTGGGATTCTGGGAACGGTGGCAGGAGATCCTCTGGATTGGGAGATCCTCTGGAGCTGAATTCCTCTGGGAATGCAGGGAAATTCTGGGAAGACTTTGGAGCCGAATTCCTTCGGGAAGAAGTGGGAAAACGTGGCTGAGCTTGGATTTCCGGGAGCAGGAAAATCCAGAGCTCCGAGCCTGGAGAGGTCGGAATTTGGGAATGCGGCATTCCCGACTTTTGGGAAGGAATCCGGACGTTTCCCCCTGGAGCCCGTGGTGGGAACGTGGGAAGCTCCTGGTTTTCCCAACCTTTGGCTCCGTGATTTTCCCAGGATTAATGGATGGTTCTGCTCCATTGCGGCTCCTGCCTCCTTTTCCTTGGAATGACCGGATCCGGAATTCCGCCTGGGAAAGGAGGGAAGGGACAGGGGGGAGAAAAGGAGCCGGGATCTCATCCCTGGAAATTAAAAACGCACGGAGCAGCCGACGGGATCCGGAGGGAGACTCAGGGATATTTAAATGGGGATATTTGGGAATACTTTGGGACATTCAAAACAGGGTATTTGGGAATATTTTTGGATATTTAGGGATATTCAGGAATATTTAGATGGGGACATTCAGGAATATTTAAATAGGGATATTCAGGAATATTTAAATCGGGATATTTGGGAATATTTCGGGACACTCAGGAATATTTGGGGATATTTAAATACAGACACTTAGGGATATTTGAGGACATTTCCCCAGGAATATTTGGGATATTTTGGGATATTTTGGAATATCTCAAGAGGGATTTTTTGGGGAAACCCCAAATCCCAGCGGTGGGTGGGAAACACAAGGGAAATCCGAGATTCCCCTCCTCCCTTTTTTTGCCGAGCTCCTCATCCTCTTTTCCCCCTTTTTCCCTGGATTCCTCCGGGATTCCGGGGCCTTTGCCCAAGAGGATTTTTCCCTTTTTTTCCGGGATGAATTCCCGGGGCCGGGACGTTTGAGGGATCCGTTTTCCGAGGGGAAAAACCAACAAGAAACCCGGGAATGTTGTAAAAGGGGTGGGAGGGTGCCGGTGTCCGTCGGGCCGGGAATGCCGAGGTCATCCCGCGGTCAAATCCAGGCCCGTCCCCGCCTCTCCGGCGGATCGCCTTTCTTCGGGAATTCTAGGAAGGGTTGGGAACGCCGAGGGCTTTTCCTTGGCAACTGCCCGGAGCTGCAGCTCCCGGCCCGCTTCGGGGGGAATCCGGGAAGGGTTTTTAGGGAAAATCCTTCGAATCCGTGGAATTCTGATGGAAAAAGGGAAGGGAACAGCGAGAAGCGCTCGGATTGGGACAGGGAGAGGGATTTTCCAGCCCTGATCCCAGAGGATTTTCCAGCCCTGATCCCAGAGGATTTTCCAGCCCTGATCTCACAGGAAGGATTCATTCCTGTTAAAAATTAGAAAGGAATAAATCCACAAAAAACCAAACAACAACAACAAAAAATTTGGGAAAATCCAGGTTTTCCTCTCCTTTTCCAGAGGAAGTTTGGAGGGAAAGGGTTTTTCTGGGAAAGGGGAGCGCGCAGGAAAATCCCTCCCTGGATTTGGGAAAGGGAGGCGGGATTGGGGCGGGAAAAATCTGGGATTCTGTGTTCTGGGAAGAGCTGGGGTGGGGTTTTCCTGGAATTCTTTTATCTTCAGGATTTGGGATCCTGAAGGTGCCAGGAGCCTTGGGAGCTCATGGAGCTCTGGGATTTGGGATTTGGAAGTTCCCAAGATCCTCAGGAATTCCTGAACCTTCCGGATCTGGGATTTTCAAGGTCCGGAGATTCTTGGGAATTCCTGAACCTCCAGGATTTGGGATTCTCTCCTTAAAAAGTCCATGGATTTGTTCCATTCCTGCTGCAGGATCCAGAATTCCCTGCTCATTTTTCCTCTTCCACATCTCCTCATCCCTCGATCCCGGTGCCATTCCCGTTTTCCCAAGGTCTATCCCAGCAGTTCTGGGATCCCTGCTCTTCCCTTGGGATCGGGATTGGGAATTACCAATCCTTGTTCTGGGCTGAGTCCTTGGGAACGGCTTTTCCCGGTTTTTCCCTTCCTCTGGAATGGGATTAAAGCTCAACATCCCGACATTCCCGCTCTTTTCCATGGAAAATGGAACCTTTTCCGTGTTTCCCTGCCACAAATCCCAGGAAATTTTCCCTGCCAAGGTCGGTGCAGGGAAGAATTCCCATTTTTTTGGCTAAGGAGAGAGAAGGGTCAGGGAATTCTCATGGAATGGAGCCGGAAATGCCGGGCTCGGATCCGGCACCGGGAATATCAGGAAAAGCACCGGAGATCCCAAAAGCACGGTGGGAGCAGGGAATGCAATTCCTGGGAATTCCAATTCCTCAGAATTCCAATTCCAGGGAATGTGGGTCCGAGGGGGGATAAGGGAGTTATTCCTGAGGATATCCATTTCCTTGGAATTTCGGAGCGGGAACAGCTTTTCCAATGGGATTTCATCCTGCGGATCCTCGGGACTGTGGGATTTTCCAGAGGGGCCTTGGGAAAACAGGAATTCTGGGGACGGGAGGGAATTGGAGGCTCCGCTCGGAATTTTTGAGGCCCAATCCCCCGATCCATCGTTTTCTGGGAATGGGATAAACCCCGGCACATCCGGTTGCCATTCCCAGATTTTATCAGGGGTTTTTCGGGATCTGCGGATCCACAGAGGGAGAGAATTCCCGGGGTTTTTTGGGGGGTTCATTCCCGGTCCTTCCCCCCCTCCTCCTCCCACTCTGGAGATTCCAGCTGGGAATATTCGGCGGGAAATGGCGCCACTGCCCCCTGGCTGCCGAGCCGGGAAACGGGATCGGGATACGGGATCGGGATATGGGATCAGGATCGGGATCTGGGATATGGGAGACAGGATCAGGATACGGGATCAGGATCGGGATATGGGATCTGGGATCTGGGATACAGGATACGGGACTGGGATATGGGATACGGGATCTGGGATATGGGATCAGGATCGGGATACGGGATTGGGATACGGGATACGGGATACGGGATACAGGATTGGGATACGGGATCTGGGATCGGGATACGGGATTGGGATACAGGATCGGGATATGGGATATGGGATACGGGATCCAGGATCCGGGTTCAGGATACGGGATTGGGATACGGGATCAGGATCGGGATCTGGGATCTGGGATCTGGGATTGGGATACAGGATCGGGGATTGGGATACAGGATCCCAAGAATCCCAAGAAGCCTTTGGGGTGGGATCTGAGTTTATGGAAAATCTGGGATAGATGGGACTTGGGAAAAAATTGGGAAAAGGAGATTTAACATCGGGAAAAATCCCGTTTCAATGTTTGAATTTTGGAATATTCGGGAAGAGGACGCAATCCCGGGAATTTGGGGGCTGGAGATGGAGCTCCTGCTTTCCCTTGGAATGAATCGGGATATGCTGGAGCGCAGCAGCTCCCGATGCAATCCCAAAGCCAGGGAATAATTAGGGAATAGTTAAAGAAACCCACGGATCTGAAGTGGGAAAACCATCCCGGAACGCTGATTGATTGATTGATTGATTGATTAATTAATTCCGAGCTCTGCTCCCGGTTAACAGCTCCGGAATTAATGGAGTCGCACCGGGAATCACCGGGATAATCTTATTAGGAATAACATTCCTAATTCCCTGTTAACATTCCCGATTTTCCCGACGCCGCCTCCCGTTCTACGCCCAAACGCCGGAGCAGCTCCCGGATTTTTCCACGATTCCTCCACAATTCCAGGTGGGAAAAAAGCCGCCGTTCCCGAAAATCCGGCGTTCCTTTCCCAGGCGGGGCAGGATCTCCCAGGCGGAGCAGGACTCTCGGGAATCATTTCACCCGGAATTGCGGCGCCTTTAATTCCCTGTCGGCATTCCCGGTCCCTCCGACGGCGCCTCCCAAACTCGGGAACAGCTCCCGGACCTTTTCCCGGGCGGGAGGAAGCCGCCGTTCCCGAAAATCCCGGCGCTGTTTTTCCGGGCGGGGGAGGTTTTCCGCGGAGCCGGGATCGTCGGAGCTAATTAGCGGAATGGCCCCATTATTTATCCAGGGACACCGAGTCCAATAATTGCTATTGCAGCTCGGAAGCGGCTCCGGGATATTAATTCCCGATTTTTCCTGTCAGCTCCGTACAGTAAAACTTCCAAATGGGCCCCCGAAGGTGCAGAAGCTCATTTTAATCCTCCTTTTTCTTTGGAATTGGCAGAATCTCCTTCCATAAAAGCCGGAAAAAAAAGCGGGAGAACGGATAATATTTTGCTCCGAAGGAAGCCGTTAGAAAATCTTATTATTTTTCCCGCTCCCTGACCTTTTCCCGGCTTTCCGCTGGAGGAAAAGTCTCCTGGGGTTCGGGGGTTGTGCCGGCGTTTTGGGAGAGTCCAGGGAACGGATTCCCGGGAAGCGGGGAAAGGACGGATCGGTGTGTCCGGGAAGGGTCTGGGTGATTCCTGAGGCCTGGAAGAATTTGGGATTTGCTTTTCCAGGGATTTCTCGGCGTTTGTCCCATTTCACCTCCCCTCCCTGCGTCCCAGCATCCCAGGAGGATTCCCGAGGGATTCTCTGCCTTTTGGGGCCGGATTTTGGGTGGGAATGAAGCTGGGAATGAGGAGTTTTCCCAGGAGGATTCCCGAGGGATTCTCCTCTGGCTGAAGCCGGATTTTGGGTGGGAATGAGGATGGGAATGAGGAGCTTTTCCCACCCAGATTCCCAAGGAATTCTCCCCTTGCTGTGCCCAAACTTCGGATGGGAATAAGCATTTTTCCCAAGCAGGACTTTCCAGGGAATCCTGGAATTAAAACCCCGGGAATGGCCCCGGCATTCCCTTGAATCCTGGTTTAAACCCATCCCAAATCCCAGAACTCCCACCCTGGGAAAAAAAAAAGTGGGAAAACCGTGATTCCCAGGCAAGCCCCCGACCCGGAGCGTTCCCCCGCGAGCGGGAGCGGCTCCGACGGAGGAAATAAATCCGGGAAGATCCCGTTTTCTCGGGAAAACTCGTAAAGCCGGTCGGAATCCGACATAAACAACAATTTACACCCGGCATTTATCCTGGAAATTGCGGTTCCGTGCGGCTCGCGCCGGCGGATAAATCATCTTTTATGGGATTCTGCGGAGCTCTTCCAGGGAAACGGAAATTTAGTGGGATTTGAAGGCTTGGGAAAAACGGAGAGCTCCGGCTCGGGCCGTTCATCCCGGAAAACATCGGAGAAAGGAGAAGAATCCGTCCCCGGGGATCCAGGATTCTCCTGGAAGGAACGGCCGGGTCACGCCGCCGAGGGACGAGCCGGGAAAATTCCCGGGTTTTTGGGGTGTTCCCGGTTTGTGGTAGGAAAACTGGGCCTCAGTCCCCTAAAAATGGGATCTGGGGAGGATTCCCAGAGGGATTTGGGGAGGATTCCCGAGTTCCCGTGTTCCTGCGGTCTGGGAAGGAGCTGGAGCATCCCAAATCCTGGATTTCCCTCCCCCAAATTCCCGGTTTTTATCCCAGATTTCCCTCCTCCAAATTCCCGGTTTTTATCCCAGAATTCCCTCCCCCAAATTCCCGGTTTTTATCCCAGATTTCCCTCCAAATCCCGGCTGAAACCATTCCACATCCATTCCCTGGGCAGGACGGGAAAAACGTTTGGAAAACTGTTGGAAGTGGAGGCCGCTGGTCCTAATTAATTAATGCCAGCCTGTCATTAATTAATTGCTATTAATTAGGGGGTTTGATGATTCCCAGAATTTCAGGATCCCTGCTACAAATATTCCAGAGCTTTTCCTGGGATGGATCCAGGGGCTGCTCCAGCTTTTCCTGGGTGTTTTGGGGACGGGAATTTGGCTTTTAGGGAAGGAGCTGGAATTCAGTTTTCAGGGAACGCTGCTCCCATTCCCAATAAAAATGAGGAAGGAGCCGAAGCCTGGGAATTTGCTCAGGGAAGGAGGAATTCCGGCTGTTTTCCTGCCGGCTCTGAGGATCAGCAGACAATTCCAGGGGCGGCTCCCCGGTGTTATCCCGGTTTTCCAGATGGAGAAAATCCTTCCGTGGAGAGGGAAAATGGGATTTTCCCACTTTTCCTGGTGTCCAGGTAGGGACATTGCCCATCCTTTGGGGAATATCCCGGATGTTTTCATCGGGAATTGGGATGACGGGAGGCTGGGAACGTGTTCCAAGTGGAAAAGGGGAAATTCCGGCGGGATTTTGGGAAGGAATCCCTGGAATTCTCCCAGGCCAGGTTGGAGCATTCTGGGATAATGGGAATTGTCCCTGCCCATGGAATGGGGTGGGATTTAAGCCCCTTCTATCCCACGATTCCCAATCTGGGATTTTCCCCGTTTTTCCTGCAAAAAACTCCCGGAGAGAACTCCCAGGGATTTCTGGGAGCAGCTGGAGCTCTCCCCCTTTCCCCCTGCTCGGCTCCAGGACAATATTCCATAAATATTTGCTCCGGGAAATGAGGAGGCGCCGAAAGAGCCCCGGGGCGGCCGGAAAATCTCCGGGAGGAGAAATCCAAACACACCTGGAGCGGGATCGGCGCCCGGCCGTCGCCATGGCGATAACCGGGATCCGTTGGGATCAGCGGGAGCTGTCCCAGGGTGGGAAAGGGATAAATCCTTGGTTTGGGATTTTGGGAACCTTGGGATTGCTGGGAGCTGTCCCAGAGTGGGAAAGGGATAAATCCTGCTGGATACCGGGCAGATCCGAGGGGTTTGGGATTGAGTTTAGGCCTGGTTTTAGGATTTTGGGAACCTTGGGATTGCTGGGAGCTTTCCCAGAGTGGGAAATGGATAAATCCTGCTGGACACCGGGCAGATCCGGGGGGGTTTAAGCCCGGTTTTGGGATCCCGAGCTCATTCCCTGCTCCCTCCGCGTTCCCCGGCAGCCGCGAATCCCGGGAACGAGGCCGAGGAGGCGCGGGAATAAAAAATGGGAAGCGTTTAGATGGTGGATGGGTTTCATGTTCCTGTCAGCGCCGAGGGTTTGTTCCCGTTTATAAACTCATCCCTTTGGAATGACACGGGTTTTATGGGAGCCATCAGCCCCGGGTGACGGCGTTCCCGTGTTCCGCCATTACTGCCCGATTGGATTTGCAGTAAAGAACGGGAATGGGAATCGTAAATCTCCCGCCGGAGAGATTTAGGGCTCCTGGAAAAGGGAATGGAGCCGAGCCCGGGGAAGGGAGCCGATCCTGAGGGATGGAGCCGATCCTAAGGGATGGAGCCGATCCCGGTGTTCCTGAGGGATGGAGCTGATCCCGAGGGATGGAGCCGATCCCGGTGTTCCTGAGGGATGGAGCCGATCCTGAGGGATGGAGCCGATCCCGGTGTTCCCGAGGGATGGAGCTGATCCCGAGGGATGGAGCTGATCCTGAGGGATGGAGCTGATCCCGGTGTTCCTGAGGGATGGAGCTGATCCCGAGGGATGGAGCTGATCCCGGTGTTCCTGAGGGATGGAGCTGATCCCAGTGTTCCTGAGGGATGGAGCCGATCCTGAGGGATGGAGCCGATCCCGGTGTTCCTGAGGGATGGAGCTGATCCCGAGGGATGGAGCTGATCCCAGTGTTCCTGAGGGATGGAGCTGATCCCAGTGTTCCTGAGGGATGGAGCCGATCCTGAGGGATGGAGCCAATCCCGAGGGATGGAGTCATTCCTGGTGTTCCCGAGGGATGGAGCTGATCCCCAGGGATGGAGCTGATCCCGGTGTTCCTGAGGGATGGAGCCGATCCCGGTGTTCCCGAGGGATGGAGCCTTTCCCATCCTCTCCCGTCGCTCCGTTGTTGCTCCCATCCAGATTTCCCAGCATTTCCCAAGGATTCTGTGGTGATCCGTCCGCCCTGGGCTGATTCCCCGCTCCTGGGCGTCCCCCACTCCATTCAGGGCTCTCCCAGTGTGGAATTCCAGCCCCTCTGGAAGCAAATCCGGCATTTTTCAATCCCCCGGCAGCACAAAGCCCCTCCCTTCGGCTCCATGGATTTCTCCTTCTTTTCCTTAATTCACTGCCCGGAGAGTTCCTGATTGACTCCGAGGCCAATTAAAGGAAAATTTAATGGGAGAATGGATGAACTCCCGGAGCTTTCCCGACCATCCATCACTTTTTTATAGCGGGAGCCGGGAAGGAGCTCAGAACTTCCCGCTGGGAATGGGATAATGAGGAGGGCCCGGAGAGGATTCCCGGGGATTGCCGGGGCGCCGCTCCAGGCCGGGATTTACGGAATGGGAGATGGGATCATGGGATGGATCCCGGGAACAATCCCAGATCCAAAGTGAGATCGAGGGTTTGGCTCGGCGTTCTCCCATTCCATGAATCCCGGGAATCCCGGGAATCGGGCACAGGCAGAGGTGACCCCGCCAAGGCCCCGGCGGAACCTCGGGAATTCTCTCCCGCTGGGAATTCGCTCCCACTCTGGGACTTGGTGGGATGAGTTTGACTTCCCGAGGGGCGGGAGGGGTCTGAGGCTCCCAGAATTCCCATCCCAGAGATTTGGGGTTCCCAGAATTCCCATCCCGGAGATTTGGGGCTCCCAGAATTCCCATCCCGGAGATTTGGGGTTCCCAGAATTCCCATCCCGGAGATTTGAGGCTCCCAAAAATTCCCACCCCAGAACTGCGGGACTCCCCAAATCCCGATCTCAGGGATCCCCAAAATCCCATCCCGGAGCGGAGCCGGGCCCTTCCCATCCCCACCCAAATCCCAAATCCCATCCTGGCGGGATTTGATCCAGAGGGGAGGGAAAAATTCCCAGCTCGGCCGAGGAAATGGAAACAGCCGCCAGCTCCCATTCCTCAGCCGCAGCTCCGCCATAAAAATAACGGGATAATGATTTTTTTTGTTGTTTTCTGGGATGATATTAAAGGCCGGGATATCGATCCCGCCTTTCCCGGGCCTCGGATGGAGCCGGAGTTTTTGACGGAGAGAGCAATAAAATCCTCACTTCTCCGATTTAGGGCCCCCATAAATGTCAGGGTTACAAATTCCCGGTGCTCCCGTCCCTCCCTTCCCAGAGGATGAGGGGACGAGGGAGCGGCTCCGAGGGGAAAGTTTGGGATCATCCCGGCTCAGACCCGGGCTGGGAAGAGGCTCCAGTCCCACGGGAGAAGGGTCTCCGGGCTCTGCCTAATCCCAAATCCCTGGATTTTGGGATAAACCCGCCCTGGATCCTGGAGCTCTGATCCCACCTGGATTTGGGATCTGGAGCCCTGATCCCACCTGGATTTGGGAT
>JAIXNV010000385.1:9144-30587 GCA_020917445.1 Riparia riparia
TTTTTTTTTTTTTTTTTTTTTTTTTTCCTTAGTGCTGTACCTCCTATACCTATACCTGGATCATTTCCATTCTCATCTTTCTGAAAACCAAAAAAGTTTTCATATTGAGGACAGATTTGATCCCTATAAGGAGAAGGAGCTCATCCATTAAATCCTAAATTTTTCCCTACCCAATACATTTTTCTATTTTTAACACAAACATCTATAAAATTGCTGTGATCGTAGCAGGCAGCACTAACATGTGGATGTGCCACGAACACAAATTCCATCTTGTCCTTGACCCACATGGACTGATGGCATTTATTACAGGGATCAACATTATTGGGACTTTGTTTTTTGCATAGATTGTTCTCTCATTGCCCGCTCTTGTGCTGCTTGTTTTATTATTGTTTGTTCCTGCATTGCTCATTCCCTTCTCTCTTGGACTCTGTCCAGAGTGGCTCCATAGTTTTGGCCATTTGTCAAGGGCATCACAACAAACAGTGAAAATAATCCTCAGGATTTTTG
The DNA here is from genome assembly GCA_020917445.1 of Riparia riparia. Taxonomy (NCBI): domain Eukaryota; kingdom Metazoa; phylum Chordata; class Aves; order Passeriformes; family Hirundinidae; genus Riparia; species Riparia riparia. Next base: position 9,652 of record JAIXNV010000385.1, read on the forward strand.
ACTTTCTACCATCCTCAAGGCCCTTTGGGTTGCAGCCAAGGGCCAAGATGTCAGGATTCTTGGGAGGAAAGTTTATCTCCTGGGATCTAGTCACTGGTGCATTTTGTCCCACTGGTACCCTTGGCCTCATGTTTGTTTCAAGGATGGCGCAGATTACTCACAGTTCTTGCAGCACTGCCCTCTCTCTCTCTCTCCCTGGGTTAGTCAGCTACTTCCTCTTTTAGTTTAAACCACCAAAGCTCTGGAGATGTGCCAACCACAGTAAGATTTACTTTTTCACTACTTCAGTTAACAACCTGATTTGTTGGTAGATTTTGCGCCGATGTTGGGGATTATTATTAAAGATTCATCGCCACAAGTAGGCACATTCACAATGCCAATCCATGTAAGAAATGTGTCTATAGCGTGGCACACAAATTCCTTCTCCACAGGAACTGTCTATTATGATACAGTGGTCCATAATACTATGAATTGTTTGTTCTCTTACCTGCTCAAACTCGTTGGTCTAAATTTGCTGTTAATCAAACTGCTGCATAAAAGAGTTCCATCTTCATATCTCAAAGGTGTTCCAACAAAATCACTGAAAAAGCTTTTTAAAGTTAAGTGTTCATGCACGCCATCTAAGTAAGTTAAACAAATCAGTTGTCTCTCTCTTTCTTCTGCTCTTGTTATTCTCCACCACGAATAAAGGCAAAGTGTACAAATAACACAAACCCATGGGCGACACTCTAAGCCATGCTTAGTACACTCCCAGTGTGTTACTTGTTCTTGGACCCTTTTAGTAACTGGTGTTACTCTTTTTCTGGAATTGTAGTTCCTCAATGAAATCTGTTAGTGTTAGTTGCTGAGGGCCTCTTAAAAGATTTTCAATCTGTTCAGGCTGTTCCCATTGATCAAGGAAGTGTCTAATCCCTTCCTACCGGCATTGTTCTGCCTCCAAACTCAATGGAGTTGCTGTTGACAGCCAATCCAGAATGCCTAATTTTCCTAATAAATTAAAGTTAATTGCAATTACAAAACACAGATCTTTAATCGTTAACTATCAAAGGAGTCTTATAATCTGAACAGGTTAAACAAGACAATTTATATATTTCTGTTGTTTCTGGGTATCCTACTATATCCACACTTAATTTTATTATCCTTGGTTGTTCCTGCAGTGTTCTCAAAGCCACTAATCGCTCCATGTGATACCCTAAATAAATAAATGTTCTTTGTACTTGATCTTCTATTATATAAGTATCAATGTTGATCTGTGCTAAAACCCAATTTTGCATTCTAAAGTCTCGTTCTACTCTACTAAAACATCGTATACAATTAATCATAAAAGCTACATCTCTTTGGTCCCAAGGTACAGTTGTTCTGTGCCAATGTCTTTGTCTCAGCCACTTCATGGTCACTGCTTTACACTGCTCACACTGATGACCGTGTTTGCAGCAACCTTGCTGAAACATGGAAACTTCTCTCTGCAGGATGGCAGCTTCTGACCTTTCTGTGCTAAGGATATCTTGAATATCCTGGGACTGGGTTATTCTTTCAATATGTGGGTGGCACACAAAATGTGTTGCAGCATTATGTGAAATCCACAGCCGAAAACGATTTTCCATGTGAGCTATAGTCTCTGGGCACCAAATACTCTCTTCAGCCATGTCGGGGATTAATTACAGTTTTACTTTAAACTGTATTTTGGACCTCAATATAAAGGTTTAATCAAATTTAAGTCTTTTTTCATTTTTACTTTCAGGTCTCCTGGTGTTGTAATAATTTTCCAATCTTTATTTCGTACAGGTCCTTTTACCCTTGTAGCATGAGTCTAGCCTTTTTCTGCCATTTGAACGGTGTTTTTTTCAGGGAGAATCCATTGCCCTTCTTTTAGACTTGCTCCTAGGTTTTTCATGGCTTCTGCTTCTGCTAAAGAAAAGTATGGTGTTTGATTTTGTGTTCCTGCTTCCTGAAAAGTCATAATTACATTGCTGTTTTCCCTCAGGGCAGCCTTCTCAGCTTCATCATCAGCCAAATTTTTTTCTTTTTTTTTTAATGCCTCTCCCCCTCTGGTGGCCTTTCACATGAACCACTTTCTTTTTTTGGGCTCTTCAAAGCTTTAAGAATTTGAATTATCAATCCTTGGTGCACTAATCCTTTTCTTCAAGTGTTTATAAGTCCCCTTTCTTTCCAAATTTTTTCTAAATGTATGTACTACCCCAAAGGCATATTTTGAGTCGGTGTATATGGTCCCTTCTTGATCCTTTAATAACAGCAATGCACAGAATAATGCATAGAGTTCACAGGCTTGTACTGACCAGGACGGGCTAAGGGGACCAGATTCTTTTACTCCCAGTTTTTCTCCACTAATTATGGCATACCCAGATGTCCTTCTTCTGTCTACCACTTTGGATGATAAATCTATAAACATTTTTTCTCCTCTTTTTAATTCTTGTTTTCTCAAATCTGGGCATATTTTTGTTTGTAACTCTATGACCTCTGTTCAATCATGCATTAATCATGTATCAATTGTGTGTTAATCACGTATTAAATCAAGATAGCCTCATATTTTAATATTCTGCTATCAGTTAACCATTTTTCAGCCTTTTTAGCAAGGATTCCCCTAATATTGTGGGGTGTGTACACTTCCAGTGGTTCCCCAAAGGTTACTTTTCAGGCTTCTTCTACTAACATAGCAGTGACTACCAGAGCTTGCAGGCATGTTGGCCAACTCTTAGGAACTGGATCCAATAGTGACAGGAAAAACACATGGATCTTGTTTCCCCGGAGGTGGGATCTGCCTTTTTCTGTTGTTTGTTCTTTCCTGAGCGCTTCTCTGTATTCATGGTTGTCTGTGTTTACTTGACTGCTGCCATTAAAATCTGTGGTTTTGTCTTTTGCCTCTCCTCATCTCTTCTCACATGCACTTTCTGTGCTTCTCTTAACAATTCCTGAAGCTCCCTATCCTGCCAATTTTCTACTTTTTCCAGCTTCTTCCTGATGTGTCCCCAGGCCTTACCTACAAATTGTGTTTTCAAAAGGACCTGTCCTGCTGCACTATCGGGGTCTACACCTGAATATAACTGCAAGGCTTTTCTTAGTCTTTCCAACCAGTGTGCCAGGGGTTCATCCTTCCCTTGGTGCTCACTAAGAGCTTTCCTTATATTCTGCCTCTTGGGCCCTGCTTCCCGGATTCCTTGGATAATCATCCACCAGATATCACTCATATTCTGCCTGTGTCTTTCATTCTGATTATTCCAACCTGGATCTTGCATAGGCCGTTTCTGATCCCCCTGGTCTGGCCCCTGACATTCTCTATCCCAAACCCTCGTTCCTGAATGTCTAATCATTTCTCTTTCTTCCATGGTAAACAAGATTCCTAAGATAGACCACAGTTCCACCCAGGTGTATATATTCAGGTGCAAGAACTGATCTAATCTCTCTGCCACTCCAGTTGGATCCTCTAGCAGCCTGCCCATCTCCTTCTTAAACTCCCTAACATCCCGTGTTCAGGGGAACACTCACATCACCAATAGGTCTCTGTTCTGGATTTGCCATTGGAACTTTTCTAAGCGGGTATAGTCCATCTTCCATTTCTGCTTCCCCATCCCCGCATCATCACTTCTCCCATCCCCCACCTCTAGTTCTATGTGCTACTGGCTCCTCCTTAATAGGGGGTGTGTTTGCATTTACAAGAGGACCCTCGGGGCTTAGGGTTGAACGGGCTGATTAGGTTGCCTATAAGGGGGTGGGAGGTGATCTAATGGGTCCTAGGGCTTGTGTCTGTCTTTTTTGTCTGCTTGCCCTCTTGTTTGTGAGGGATAGAAGAGAAAACAATCAATTCCTTGCCTTTGAGTGACAAATTCACTCTTTCTCCTGGGAAGCCACAGAGCAGCATATTCACTTTCTTCCTGAACAAAACGTTCTTTTGAATTCACATACAATTCAAAACCTGTCAAATCCAATTTTCAAATGATCCAGAATATGGCCAATCTAAGTTATCTTTCCGGATCATTTCCTTTGTACATTCAAACATCCAATAATTAATCATTTTCTGCTTACTTTTTCCTCTTTGGGATTACCATGCATCCCAGTATTGTAACATCATCCCCAGTGGACTGTCCTGAGGGATGCTCCCCTTCTGAGAACCCCCCATTACAGTTCCCAGGTTTACCAGGCTCTTGTGAATTTCCTTCATAATTCGCAGCTCCTGGGTCTAAGGAGTTACCTTTCCTTGGACGCATTTTTGGTGGCAAGAAACCAATAAATCCCTGGTGCCAGGAGAATTTTGGTCTCCCTCACTCACTTTGTGATTCAATCCTCTCACTTATTATTCTGTTGCACTATCTTGTCTTTTACCAACTGTTTGCCTCATGCCTAATTCCAATCTTTCTCCCAATCTGTTTTCCCTGACTGTATCCTTCTAGCCACTTCCCCTTGCAATCCCTCTTAGTCTCGTACTAAAGTTACCAATTATTTTGTTCTCAAAGAAAATTGAACTTGACTCAATTGCTCCCTCCTTATTCACCTCGCCCAGTGATCAGATCGCTCCCTTCTCCTCAAGGACCTTCCCCTGGGTTCTTGGGCTGGGACGCTTCCTGCCATCCCTCCCAGGGAACCTCACTCGTTCTCACTTTTCACTTCCCTCCTTTCCTGGTGTCTCAGTTTGAAAGAGAGACAGATTTATTTTTTTTCCTAAGGAGAGAGGCAGAGGCAAATGAGGAATTCAAAATCCTTCCCTCTGTGTTATTATAATTTGGAAGATTAAAGAAAAACTTTCCAGTCAGAGCTATGGGGAAAAGGAATAACAGTCTTTTACTAGTGAATATAACAGGACAAACAACAACAACAACAAAAGAATAACAGCAATTGTACTAATAGTAAAAAGAAACAGAACCAAGAACCCCGAGGGCAAAAACGGTGGAAGCTCCGGCGTTTGATGGCTGGAAGCGGTGGACTGTCCTCGGCAGGCAGGGGGGTGCCTTGGCAGGCAAGGTGGGCAGTGCCGGGGAGCCCGCAGCGGCTGGAGCCGGGCTGACCTAAAATCCAGCAGGACAGCGAAGAAAAAAACTCCAATATTCCTGGACACTCCAATGGAGATGATAGAATTCCCAGAACTAGACTCCTCCGTTGATATTGTGGACTCCAGGCAGCAAACCGTTCCCGATCCGACTGTGCTCTCCCGAAGGACTGCCAGAGTAGTGTCTGTCCACCCCACAGCTCTCTGGGAGCCTCCTCCCTTCCCCAAAAACAAAGTGATCACCTTCTTTTGTTAAGTTAAACATCCTTTAACTATCAGTACTTAAGTCTCCTAGCAACTCATGGTGGGGAAAAATTCTACAAGAAAACTTAACCCTTAACATTATCCACCCCGAATTTTTCCCATACCAACATATTATATTGAATTTAAACTTTTAAATAATATACATATATATACATGTGAGTATAAATACAGATACAGTCGCAGTGTTCACTGGAAGGCAAGGTCCCCTTGAGGTATGCAGCGGGTCTCTCCATCCTTTTGCATTACCCACCATGTGCAACCAGGTCCCTGAGCAAAGACAACCCCACGAGCGGGATTGTCTTTGCTGGAGGCAGAATTAATCCAAACAGTTTTTCCCAGCATTCCTCTCATGTGTACCACTGGAACCTTATCTCCATCTCTTGTTCTCAGGGGCTCAGACTGGGCAGGGCCTGCTCGGTTGGTGGAACCTCAAGTGTTCACTAACCAGGTGGCCTTTGCTAAATTAATCTCCCAGTTCTTGAAAGTCCCCCCACCCAGTGCTTTCAAAGTGGTTTTAAGCAGGCCATTGCATCGTTCAACTTTCCCGGCTGCTGGCGCATGATAAGGAATATGGTACACCCACTCAATGCCATGTTCTCTAGCCCAGGTGTTTATATGGCTGTTCTTGAAATGAGTCCCGTTGTTGGACTCAATTCTCTCAGGGGTACCATGTCTCCACAGGATTTGCTTTTCAAGGCCCAGGATGGTGTTACGGGCAGTAGCGTGAGGCACAGGGTAGGTCTCCAACCATCCAGTGGTGGCTTCCACCATGGTCAGCACGTAGCGCTTGCCTTGGCGGGTTTGGGGAAGGGTGATGTAGTCAATCTGCCAGGCTTCCCCGTACTTATACTTGGACCATCGCCCGCCATACCATAGGGGCTTCACCCGCTTGGCCTGTTTGATGGTAGCACATGTCTCACAGTCATGGATAACCTGAGAAATACTGTCCATGGTTAGATCCACCCCTCGGTCTCATGCCCACTTATAGGTGGCATCCCTGCCCTGATGACCTGAGGCATCATGGGCCCATCGAGCTAGGAACAACTCTCCCTTGTGTTGCCAGTCTAAGTCTACCTTTGACACCTCAATCTTTGCAGCTTGGTCTACCTGCTCATTGTTTCGGTGCTCCTCATTAGCCCGACTCTTGGGGACATGGGCATCTACATGACAGACTTTGACAGGTAGCTTCTCTACCCGAGTGGCAATGTCCTTCCACTCATCTGCAGCCACAATTGGCTTTCCCCTACGCTGCCAATTGGCCTTTTTCCACCTGTCCAGCCAACCCCACAGAGCATTGGCCACCATCCACGAATCAATGTAGAGGTAGAGCTTAGGCCACTTCTCTCTTTCAGCAATGTCCAGGGCCAGTTGAACAGCTTTGAGTTCAGCAAGCTGTCTTGACCCACCTTCTCCTTCAGTGGCTTGTGCAACCTGTCATGTGGGGCTCCATAAGGCTGCTTTCCACTTCCGGTTCATCCCCACGATGCGGCAGGAACCGTCAGTGAAAAGAGCATAGCGTGTTTCTTCTGCTGGCAGTTGGTTGTATGGTGGAGCTTCTTCAACACGTGTCACTTGTTCCTGCTCCTCTTCATCCATGAGACCAAAATTTTCACCTTCCGGCCAGTTTGTATTTATCTCCAAAATCCCAGGGCGATTCGGGTTTCCAATGCGGGCGCGCTGAGTGATGAGGGCAATCCATTTGCTCCACATGGCGTCGGTGGCATGATGGGTGGAGGGAACCTTTCCTTTAAACATCCACCCCAGGACCGGTAGTCGAGATGCCAACAGGAGTTGTGCTTCTATGCCAATCACCTCTGAGGCAGCTTGAACTCCTTCATAGGCAGCCAAGATTTCCTTCTCTGTTGGAGTGTAGTTGGCTTCGGACCCTTTGTAGCTTCAGCTCCAGAATCCCGGTGGTCGGCCCTGAGTCTCCCCGGGCACCTTCTGCCAAAGGCTCCAGGACAGGCCATTGTTCCCAGCTGCTGAGTAGAGCACATTCTTCACCTCTGGTCCCGTCCTGACTGGGCCAAGGGCTACCGCATGAGCGATCTCCTGCTTGATCTGGGCAAAGGCTTGTTGCTGTTCAGGGCCCCAGTGGAAATCATTCTTCTTGTGGGTGACTAGGTAGAGAGGGCTCACAATCTGGCTGTACTCAGGAATGTGCATCCTCCAGAAACCTATGGCGCCTAGGAAGGCTTGTGTTTCCTTCTTGCTGGTTGGTGGAGACATTGCGGTGATCTTATTGATGACCTCAGTGGGAATCTGCCACCATCCATCTTGCCACTTTACTCCCAGGAACTGGATCTCTCGGGCTGGTCCCTTGACCTTGCTCTGCTTGATGGCAAAACCAGCTTTCAGGAGAATCTGGATGATCTTCTCTCCTTTCTCAAACACTTCCATTGCCGTGTTACCCCACACAATGATGTCATCGATGTACTGTAGGTGCTCCGGAGCCTCACCCTTTTCCAGTGCAGCCTGGATCAGTCCATGGCAGATGGTGGGGCTGTGTTTCCACCCCTGGGGCAGTCGGTTCCAGGTGTGCTGCACTCCCCTCCATGTGAAGGCAAACTGAGGCCTGCATTCTGCAGCCAGAGGAATGGAGAAAAACGCATTAGCAATGTCAGTTGTGGCATACCATTTTGCTGCCTTGGACTCCAGCTCGTACTGGAGTTCCAGCATGTCCGGCACAGCAGCACTCAATGGTGGAGTCACTTCGCTCAAGGCACGGTAGTCCACAGTCAATCTCCATTCTCCGTCAGACTTGCGCACAGGCCAGATGGGGCTGTTGAAGGGTGAGTGGGTTTTGCTGACCACCCCTTGGCTCTCCAGCTCACGGATCATCTGGTGGATGGGGATCACGGCATCTCCATTTGTCCGATACTGTCAGCGGTGCATTGTCGAGGTGGCAACTGGGACCCATTGCTCTTCTACCTTTAGGAGTCCTACTGCAGATGGGTTCTCCGACAGTCTAGGCAAGCTATTCAATTTCTTAATGCCCTCTGCCTCCACAGCTGCTATTCCAAAAGCCCACCTGAGTCCTTTAGAGTCTTTGTAATAGCCATTCCGGAGGAAGTCTATGCCCAAAATACACGGGGCCCCTGAGCCAGTCACAATTGGATGTTTCTGCCACTCGATCCCGGTCAGGCTCACCTCGGCTTCCAACAGAGTCAATTCCTGTGATTCCCCCCGTCACCCCGGCAATGGAAATAGGTTCTGTCCCCACATATTCTGATGGTATCAGGGTACACTGCGAACCAGTATCAACTAAGGCTTCATATCTCTGTGGCTCTGATGTGCCAGGCCATCGGATCCACACCGTCCAATAGATCCGGTTTTCCCCTGCCTCTCCCTGGCTAGAGGCAGGGCCCCTCTAGCACTGGTCATTATTCCCTTCCTGGGCATACATGGTAGAGGTTCCTTCACAGGGATCTGACATATCCTCACTTCTATAATACCTGGCAGCCTGGTCATGTGATGTCGAGGCTATATTCATCTTAGTGGGACCCCCTCGGTTAGTGTTTCTCTCCTTGAGCTCATTCACCCGTGCTGCCAGGGCAGAAGTGGGTTTCCCATGCCACTTTCCCATGTCTTCCCCATGGTCATTCAGAAAGAACCACAGGTCAGCTCGTGGGGTGTACCCTTTTCTCTAGCTGGGGGCCGTTGAGCTCTGACTCTGGGGCCTGTAACTCACACCGGTGCCACATGGGAACTGTTCTTCCTCATCTCCTCCCTCAGCTCCCTTATCTCTTTTGTCACTTCCTCCATCTTCTCTCTGAATTCCTTAGCCACGGCAGAGACCTGAGCCTGCATTGGGCCACTGATCATACTCTCATAATTTCTAAGCTTGTTGGCTACAGAACCCACTGTCTCTCGGTTGTTATCAGGATGAATTGTTGCAATGAATGTGGCGTATTGAGATGGTCCTAGAGTTGCCAGATTCCACAGCATTTGTCCTGTGCACCTGGCTTTGTCGGGGTCATTATCATGCTGTCCACCCCTCCCAAAGAGTACCTCCAATACCGCCACTTCTCTCAGCTGTTGGATCCCTTCCTCAAGGGTCTTCCAGCGCATTCTATGATGGTGCTCCTGCAATCTGTCTCTGTGGACAAACCTCTCCCTTACACTCATTAAAAGCCGCTCCCAAAGGGAAAGGGGCCCTGGCTCCCTTACGAATACCTGATTCACACCTGAGTCCTGGGTCAAGGGTCCCAAATTCTTTGCCTCACTACCATCTAGTTGCACGCCTGTACCTATAAGGTCCCACACCCGAACTAACCAGGCTGTATAAGCCTCACGTCCCTGTCGTGCAAGATCTTTTTGCAGATTACGGAGACTTTCATATGTCAGGGACTCAGTGATGATCTCAACCTCTGACTCCCCTGCAGGTTGTGAGGGCCCTCCTTTCTTGTCCTTGTTGCCTGGGTGCTCTGATTTCACCTTATACTTCTTTGTTTCTACATGGGCCACTGCTGCTGGCTGTGGCTGCCCCTGTGGTTCAGCTGGAACCTGGACTGTTGTAACGTCTGTGGGTTCCGCTGCTGCACCATCAGACTCTCCTTTGTCGGGGCAGGGGGAGGGTTTCCCAGCAGCTGGGGCTAATGAGGCTACTACAGGGGAAAGGTACTCCTTTAGCATCTCACGGATCTCCTTCACCAAATCTGGGTGGTTTATTCCTGAGGCAGGCTGTGGGGCAGTGTCAGGCTGTGGGGCAGGATCAGGCTGTGGGGCAGGGTCAGGTTGTGGGGCAGGGTCAGGCTGTGGGGCGGTATCCTTATTCTCTAGGGTAGGTATCAGGGTGGTTATCCAGGTCAGTCTCCCCTTATCTCTAAATGCTAAACAGAACAGGCAGACCAGCAACACCAGCCACTGTGTTATGTCATTAACATTCAGAGATTTGAACCCTTCAAAGACTGGTGGGGTAGGCCCAAAGAGCTGGGTGAAGGGTTGTGAAAAAATTTCCCCTGGTGTCATTTCTTCACAGTAGGTACCGTTGTTAAAGTAGCCGCAGAAACACACAGTTAGTGTATGATAGCCCTGAATCCATGTGCCTGCCTTCCAGAGGAAACTAAAAATCCACGAATTCCTCACCTTGTTAACCCATACAGCAAACTGGATGACAGCCACAGTAACCTTAGTTACAAGGCCCATGTTTAGAAAAGGGCCTGCAAATGGGAGGAATACGGCCACACCCACATGCCACCCAAACCAGGTTAAGGCAGACCACATGATATCCAGTACACAGCAATCTAGGCACTTAAGAACTGTTATTCCTTTTCTCTCAATGCCCTCTGCCCCACGTTGGGTGCCAGATTCTGTCTTGGTTTGAAAAAAAGACAGATGTTTGCTAAGGAGAGGCAGGCCTCTCTAGCAAATGAGGAATTCAAATCCTTCCCTCCATGTTATTATAATTTGGAAGATTAAAGAAAAACTTTCCAGTCAGAGCTGTGGGGAAAAGGAACAACAGTCCTTTACTAGTAAATATAATAGGACAAACAAAAAAACAGCAGCAATTATAATAATAGTAAAAACAGAACCAAGAACCCCGAGGGCAAACGGTGGAAGCTCCGGCGCTTGATGGCTGGAAGCCGGGTGCGGTGGACTGTCCTCGGCAGGCAGGGGGGTGTCCTGGCAGATGAAGTGGGCAGTGCCGGAGAACCCGCAGCGGCTGGACCCCGGGCTGACCCAAAATCCAGCAGGACAGCAAAGAAACTCCACATTCCTGGGCACTCCAACAGATGATAGAATTCTCAGGACCAGACTCCTCCGTTGACCGTGGACTCCAGGCAGCCAGCAGTCACCCGATCCGTGCTCCCCGGAAGACTGAGAGTAGAGTCAGTCCACACCTCAGCTCTCCGGGAGCCTCTTCCCTCCCCCAAAACCAAGTGATCAACTTTCTTTGTCAGGTTAAGCACCCCTTAACTATCAGTACTTAAAATCTCCTAGCAACTCATGGGGGCAGGGGAATTCTATAGGAAAACTTAACCGTCAACAGAAGGTATATACCACAAACTCTACAGCTAATTGGTAGTGGTTGGAGGCACCTAATAAATACTGGAGTCCCTTTAATAACAATAACTGTACAGTAAAGGAATCAGGGTTATTTTAGTGCAGGAGGAGCATAGGAAATCCTGTCCAGAAGGTAGAAAATCTAAAGACATTTTGGGAAAACCTCCCAAGGACCACAATAGACTGGTACGCTCCTGAAGGTATGTTTTGGATTTGTGGAGATGGGCCTATAGTAAGTTACCTAAGGACTGGAAAGGCAGTTATACAATTGGGATAATACAACCAGGGTTTTTTTGTTACCAAAACCACAAGACAGGATATTGGGAAGACCCCTATAAGAGCAAATACACCGAAAATGGAAACGAGATCTAACAGGGGGGACTCAAACTTGGAGAGATGAAGAATGGCCACCAGAAAAAATTATTGAATAATATAGACCCACTACCTGGGCTCAGGATGGAAGCTGGGGATACCGAACCCCTATATATATGTTGAACTGTAATATTAAATTGCAAACAGTTGTAAAAAAAAAAAAAAAAAAATAACACTAATAAAACAGCAAGAGCCCTAGAGCCACTAGCAAAGCAATTATCCCAAACCAGGGTGGCGGTGTATCAGAATGGGCTGGCTGTTGGCCCTGAGTTTTAGCCTTCTGTGAATGTTGACATTTCTGTAGTGGAGCCTTCTCATGCTTGTAACATAAACAAAGTGGTTGTTTTCACATTCCTCTCTGATGAGGGACAGTTGATGGACTTCTAGCCTAGCCAGTAGAGTGGAGAGGTAGCAACCTTATTGTCCAGTTCCTGGTCATTGTCCAGAATCTATAGAAGCAAGGTCATCTTGACTTACTAAAGAAAATGTGAGTACTGATCTAGTATCCATACCCAACTGTGATGGACAAAACCTCTCTAACACTTTAAAGTTAGAAAGTGTATGCTTATTAAAACACCGGGCAGTGTGCAGGATAGCTCCCAAATTCACACCGCAGTTTACAGGTGATCACAGAGTCCTTTTATTTGCAAAAGTATTAAATACCCAAAACACAAATGCATATTCATAACTCTGGTACATCCCATTCCCCGCTTCGTATGGTAATTAGCTCCAAAGCTATTAAGCATGCATAGTTTGTTCTTTGAAATGTGTTGGTGGTCCTTTTCTTGGGGAGGGACCCCCAAAATGAGGAAGTAAAGAAGTCTTCCTCATTCTGACCTTTCTACCTTTTCAATGCAAATGTGATAAATGAACCCTTGGCAGGACTCCTATTTCCTGTCTTCATCACTGTTCAATGGGTTTCTGGGCAGAGGAGGCCTACATGTCTTACGTACCTTGTGAAAAACACTAATCACTTGTTTTTAAAATTTTGAAAGTTTAATAGTGAATAAGATGGTTATAAAAATAGAATTAGAATAATAAATTGAACAATTAGGGTTAGGACAATACGAGAGAATAAAAACAAAGTTACAGATATCTGGGTGCCGCCCCAAGCAAAAAAGCTCTGAAGAAGGATCCCCGTTAACAAAGGACTATCCCTTAAAAGCAATAGCCTGTTGAATATTCATACATTTCATACATGATGCATAAATTCCATTCAAACAAAAATTGTCTCTGGTTAGTATCACCTTTTTCCTTTAATCTCTATGGCATCTTCAGGGCTGAGCAAGGCAGGAGAAGATGGTCTCTTCTGATAAGGAAGTAGTATATTCTTTTTTTCTCAGAAAGATTTACGTTTTCCTAAGGTTGGCATATAAAAACTACATTTTAACTACAAAACTACATTTACCATACTATCAAAATATTAATAAAACATTAACAATCAATACAAAATAATAGATAGAGTAAATATCTTGCATAGAGCCATATAATATGCACTTTTCACAATCCTCCCTCTTTCTTTTTATAATTAATTTGGCTCGAGCAATATTCATTGTTTTCTAGACTTCATTATTTGCTCTTTTTTTTTTTTTTTTTTTTTTCCCCACAAATTAATCTCGCTTCTTTGAAGGGGTCTTCTATATGTTTTGTTTCTTTAACACCATAATCCGTTGTGGTGGTGTTGTTGTGGGCAACTTTTGGTCAATGTCCACTAATTGCATGCCTTGTACTACACTGGTGATGAGCTGAATGAAACAGGGAATCAAACAAGGAAGAAATATTAAACCAGCTGTAGTGCATAAAAGGAAGAAGCCTAACTTTTTCCACCATTCTACTCCCAACACATTATCCCACCAGCTAGTATTTAGCATTGATTCCCACTTTTGAACTGGGACGTGGGCGATTTTTCTGATATCATTGACTATGTCCAGGATGGCATCTCCATTGTCATCTATTTTTAAACAACAATCTGATGTATTGAACTTTCCACAAACGTCCCCTTCTTCAGCTAATAGATAGTTTAAAGCCAACCTATTCTGATACATGGCTGCTCTTGTTTGGGTTTGTTGCCTTGATATTAATTCCATTGCGTGACCAGCTTTGTTCGTTATTATCTCTACAGTGGCTTGAAGCTTTATCATACATTTTAGCATATAAATTGGGGTTCGATATCCCCAACTCCCATCTTGTGCCCAGGTGGCTGGCCCATATATTTCTAGTATGCATTCAGGGGGCCATTCCTCATCTCCCCATTTTTGGAATCCTCCAATCAATTCTCTTTTGTTTCCCTTTAGATCCTCATAAACTGGCATCCATAACTGATCCCCATCAGGCCCTGGTAAAAGAAAAAATCCTGGCTGTATAATTCCCAGAGTGCAGCTCCCTTTCCACTGAGAGGGGAGTTTTGGGTATGCTCTTTTTTCACATATCCAAAATAAGCCATCTGGAGCTTTCCAATAGTTAAATTTTTGTTGATCTACAGTCTCCCAAAACTGGGAAATTTCCAGGATGCCACAGTAAGGATTTTTACCTGTATCATTACATTGAAAAATTTTGTTTTGTTATCATACTTACAATTCACTTTTTTTTTTGCTTTTTCTTGGGTCCAATACACGGTTGGTGCTTCTGGGACCTACTATACAGAAGTTCCATTATAACCTTATATCTTTTACAGAGTGATTTTCTTACTTCATGAAGGAAGCTTTTCCCAGTGTGCCAGAGACATTCTTCCTCTATCACTGTTGAGCTTAAAATCCACCTTTCTGGTCTGTTTTCTCCACTTGTACTTGCATGGTTCCATTTTAGAAGCTCAATTGGGCCTAAGCTGCTGCCTTTCCATAGCCATTCTTCTGACATCAAAGCCCCTCCACAGACCCAACAATTGGTTATGTTAAGGTCCTTACTTATTCTTTCCCTTAATTCTACAAACTGATTTTTACCCATCCTTGAGATATCTATTTTTTTCTAATTGCTGTTCAAGTTTGGTATACAAATTGTTGATTGAAATTGCCACAGGTTTAGGGGGTTGTACTGACTTAGCCTTTTTGTTTATCAATTGCTCTTTTACTAAATCTTGTGCTTTGTGCCCAGTAATGTAGGTAAAACAAATCCATCTCTCCTCTTTTGGGCACTGACTTCCCATCTTGCTACCACTTGTTCCTAAGTTCTCTGCAATCCAGTACTTTTCCCTTTATGCATGCAATTGCCTAATTTGGATGGGTTATAACAGTGGCTGTTGACATGAGTGTGAGAAATGAAAAAAGAACCTCGGTGTCTTTCTATGTGCAGCTTTTGGTAACATCTGTAGCATGGCCTTGTAGATATCCCAAAAGGGAGAAGACAAAAACTGAGTGACAGAAAAAGGAGCAACAGAGGTCCAGTATGGTTTGTACTCCCACCTCCCATGCCTATGGGGTTGCAACCCACAGCAGGTGTATTTGATCTTCTTGGTGGCAAATACAGAGGCCAATCTGGTCTTGCCCTCTATTTCCTTGTCACTTCCTCTTAGCTAATTTCTAGACAAATCGTTTTTGACACTCCTTAACTGTCGTTTCCACTGTTCTTCAGGTATCTCCCATTCAACAAGCACTAATAATTCCCATCCACAAAACAAAGTTATTATTTCAGTTTCTTCCAATTCTTCTTGGATAGGAGATCGATTTGGCCCATGATACTTCCTGCAATGAGAGTGTTGCTTGTGTGAACTACAATACCAATTTTTCTCACAATTTAAACTTTTACATTTAACCCAGCTAGCATGTCTGGTATTTGGGTGGATCAAACAGGGTATTTGGTCTGGCACTGATGGAAGTTGCAACTCCTCTTCCTCCTTGTATAAATCACAAGCTAAGGCGTGAATACAAGAGTTCTCGGTCCGAAACAGTCCTGATCCTCCTGTTTGGAGTGGAAGTATTCCTCCCCAAGGAGGGTATCGGAGGTGTCTCAAAGCTTGTCCAGGCGATACTTGAAACCACTGATATAAGCTTGGCCTTATCTCCCAATTAGGTGTGATCCTGGGTATGTTTCTTGGACCATTTGGGTCTTCCCAGTTCATTACCACCCAGTCCCCATTTAAGAGTCAGTTTTGTATCACCTGGTTCAGATGCAATCGTCCACTCCTTAGGTTCTTCCACAGGTCCTTTGATTCTGCTGGCGTGGATCCACCCTCGTTCCTTGGTCGTCAGCAATACCTGAAAAGGACCTTCCCATTGAGGAGTTAAAGATTGTTCTTTCCAGGTTTTTACTAGCACCCATTCCCCTGGATGAACTTTATGGATTTTAAAGTCTAAAGGTGTGGTTTGAGGGACTATTCCTTTCAACCATAAGTTTTCAAGAATTTTCGCAATGGTGTTAACGTATTTTTTAACGCTCATTTCCCCTACCTCATAGGTAGCATTTTCATGTTGGGTGGTTAAAAAGGGTAACCCAAACATCATTTCATAGGGTGACACTCCCAGGTCTGACCTGGGTTGTGTTTGGTTCCTCAATAAGGCCAAAGGTAGGCATTGTACCCATGACATTTGGGTTTCAACTATTAATTTGGTCAAAGTTCTCTTTAAAGTCTGGTTCATCCTTTCTACATGACCAGAACTCTGTGGATGCCATGGGGTATGCAGCTCCTATTTTATCCCTAAAGATTGAATTATCTGTTGTAACACTTTTGACATAAAATGCGTTCCTCTGTCTGAGTCTATTCTATTAACCATTCAGTATCTGGGAATAATCTGTTTTAAAAGGGTCTTACTTACCATGTTGGCTGAGGACTTGGTAGTGGGAACTGCTTCTACCCAATGAGTTAGATGGTCTGTCATTACTAATAAATACTTCCATCTTTGTACTTGAGGAAGTTCAGTAAAATCTACTTGGATACCTTGAAATGGTTGAAGAGCTAACTCACGACATCCTAATGTTGTTTTTCTCATCACATTTTTGTTTATCCATTGGCAAGTTATACATTTTTCAGTTACTTGCTTTGCTACTCCAAAAATCCCAATGCATCCATAGTTCCTTAAAAAATGATCACACAAAGCCTGAGTACCCCAGTGGGTTTTCTGATGCATGTCTTCTAATATTTTTCTAGCCAGTATTTTATGAAGTAATTGTCTTCCATCAGGAAGTTTCCATTTCCTTGATTCAGCCTGTTTCTCCTCCTATCTTGTTTAATTCTTTTTTCTCTGCTTCACTAAACTTTGGGATTTCCAATTTTTCCTCATTTGCAGTTCATATTAACATAACTCTTTCAGCTCCATTTTCTGCTGCATCCTTAGCTTCCTGATCTGATAAATTATTTCCTCTTATTTCTGGGGTCACTCCTCTTTGGCGTCCCTTAATGTTTCTTCAGGTAGTTTTAATGCCTCTAAAATCTCTAAAATGAGTCTCTCATGTATTAATCCTTTTCCTCTTGAGTTAAGTAATCCTCTATCTTCCCAAATTTTTCCAAAAGTATGTACTACTCCAAAAGCATACCTTGAATCAGTGTATATAGTTCCTTTCTTGTGTGCTAAATATTCCAGTGCCTTTTTTGGAGCATATAATTCACAAGTTTGAGCTGACTAGATTGAAGGTAATTTTCCTTTTTCAATAGTTTGCATGTTTTTTTCCATCAACTACTGCCTAACCTGACATTCTTTTTCCTGGTAGACACCTGGAGGAACCATCCACATAGATTATTTCCCCTTCTGAAAGGGCTTGTTCTTCAAGATCCCCCTGAACTTTTGTTTGGCATTGGATAATTTCTAAACAATTATGTATTAGGTTATCTGCTGGTTCTCCATATAGGAATTGAGCTGGATTTAAACTCCTGTTTACTTCTAATGTCAGATCATCACTATCTATCAAGATTTTTTCATATTTTAACATTCTAGAGTCTGTCAACTATTTTTCAGCTTTCTGATTTAACACATTTCGAACCGCATGAGGTGTGCACACAATTAGTTGACCTCTAAAAGTAAGTTTACGACTTTCTTCTACCACAATTGCAGTAGCGGCTATAGCTTGAATACATACTGGCCAGCCGTGGCTCACTGGGTCCAACATCATCTTCCTCTTGTCCTATGAATAACCGTACTGGATGCACATATACTCTAAGTTTTGTGTTATACATAACTATGCATTATGTTCCAAACGGTAATTATTTCATGGATCAAACCACCACCCAAACTCTCTACCTTGGAATAGTCCCCACTTTGTCCATCTCAAGGCCAGTTCTATCTTAAGACATCCTGTATCCCATCACATCTGCAAAAGGGCCCATCTCCCTACCTTGGAGTAGTCCCAGCTTTGGCCAATCCAGCTTTGAAACTCTTGCTTATCTCAAACTGCATCCTGTACCTTATTTTTCTCATGTAGCATCTGCCAAGGGGCCCATCTGCTTTGTAACAATAATCACATATATTTTTCCTTTACTACTTTATAACAAATATCTTTTATATATATATGTGTGTGTATATATATATATATATATATAAAATATAATATTGATATGATTACAACTAGCATGAATCATTTTCATTTCTTAACAATTGCCCCCACTTCTCTTTTTAATCATATTGATTCATCCTTTTTAATTAAAACTGAATTTCAGTTTCTTCTATGTTCCCAATAATCCTGGTTTTTACATTCTCTTATTTCAACCTCTAATTTTTCTAACGTCTCCCATGCTGCATCAAGCTTTTAGCATTCCTTCTCAAATTTGATTAACATCTCTTGTGCTAGATGTAGTGGTTTTACATTCACTAAATTCTGGTCTTAGTACTCACTCTTTTTCTGTGGGAGGGTGTAGCAGGATTTTTGGAGACAGACACAGAGAGGCCTTACCGTGCTGGGAAAGTTCTGTTGTTTTAGCACTGTCAAGGACGTTGAGCCTGAGAACCGGGACACTGAGCCTGAGAACCAGCTTTTTCCCTCAACAAAACTGAAAACAAGTAATTGCAAAAGAATGCTTCTGCAGATAACACTAGTGAATAGTGTAGCCACTTGGGGCTCATGGACACGAGAAGATAGACAATAGCGAGAAGTAAAATGCTGCATGAACAGCTTATGTACTAGCATGATATATGTATAAAAGAACCCTGTGTACCCTCAATAAATGAGCATTCACTTCTGTGAAGAAGGTGTTTGACTCTGGTTGCTCCCTGTGTTTTAAATCACCCTTAGGAGAGAAACTAGGAGAAAAACAAAGCAGGCTTAACCTTAAAAATGAACAAATAGTTTTATTAACACACACTAATAGCATGGAAGAATAAAGTTGGGGGGAAAAAAACTAAAACAAAACAGAATGAAACTCTAAAAACACTTTTCTTTCTCTTTACAAACTGTTAACTTTCTTACAAAACAACATAAAGAGACAAAACTTGTAATTTTCAGTTTCACTATCTGACAATAGTCTTTCATTAATTCTTTAGGGGAAGAGTCTCTCTTAGAGTCATGGCTCCCACTGACAACCTAGAACAGTTCTTTTGTGGGTTTTTTAAACTGTCACAAAAACAACCGCCCGGGGAAACTTGCTTTTGTGACCCCTCCCATTATCAGGTTTCCCAAGCTGCTTATGGTCATGGGTCTTAGACTTTTGCATACTGGGGTGTCACCTTTTAAAGATGAATAACTCCAAAGCAAAGGATTCTTCACCTCAAGTTACAGAGGTATCTTCTCACTTCTTCACTGGCGCAGGGGGCTTCTCATCTTTATCTCTGTTCAGGCATCTTACAGGATATTACTTAGTTCATCACAAACACCTTTGCTTAAATCCACACACAAATCTAAACAATCATCTCCCCAAATGCGTATTTTTTCCATGATTTAAAGGAATCATCTAAATATAGAGTTTATTTCTTTAGGCTCAAATAAGAATTGAACAACCAATTCTTCAACCCTCTGTCCCAATAGTCTTTTCACTCTTGCTCTACTGATTTAATGCTGTTTCTTCTTTATGTTCACTCTGTCCTTTTCCTTTTTGTCTCAGAGAATGGCTAGTCTCTGGAAGCTTCATGTTGCCAGGAGAGAGTTAAATCTGCCTAGAGTCTTTTTTTCTCCCGCGGTAGCTCGTGGTATTAGATGTTGAAGGCCGTGCTGGTGAGGGAGGAAGAGCTCACACAGAAACATCAGAGATCAGAGCACCTGGGCAGTCTGGAATCACAAAAAAAATGAGGCAGGATCATAAATGCCTTCTCAGCCCACCCCTCGGTGTAAATCGGGGTGGCCTCAGCCTAAATGGTGCCCATAGCTCTCATCAGGAGCCCAGCAGAGATTCCTCCTTGCTCCAGGGAAGCTTGGAGAAAGCAGTTGTTGTAAAACAGCAACCTCTCCTTCCGAACCTGGCAGCCGATGGAATCCGGTCAGGCCTCAGACCAGCTCCCCCCACAAAAGGGGGGAGCAGCAGGCCCAGCTCGATGTACCCGTCTCTCTCTGGCCAAAGGAAAGAAGGAAAAAGCCCACCTACAAGAAATCAAGGGGTTTCATATGGTATTCCCAAAGTCGTAGATAACATTTCTCAGTAGTTAAAACAGATGCCAATATTCCAGCTAAGCCTCTGATAGGTCCCTGTCCTTTCTAAAGCAATTCCAAGGTCCTGACCTGCAGAATCATTCTACATTCTTCTAGAACTAAAAAACTAAACTATACTAACCCATGACACTAGAGTAGTCTCTTTATATTCAGTCAGCATCTCTTCAGGTCCCTTCTTTTGAGTGCAAGTAGGTCTAGCTTTTAATATCATCAAAGAATCTGGTTTCCCTTTTGCTATCAATTCTGGATCAATGGGCATTGCTGTAATTTGCATTCCTTGTACCACTGGGTGGATTAGTCTAATAAGACAAGGAATCATGCATGGTAGGAATAACAATCCTAATCCAGAACATAACAGCATAAATCCCACCTTCTTCCACCAGACTCCTCCAAAGAGGTTATCCCACCAGGCAGTTTTTAGAATAGAATTCCACTTTTGAACAGGTACGTGTGCCACCCTTTTAATTTCTTCAGCAAGTTTTGTGATGGCTTCCCCATGATCATCTCTCAACACACAGCACTCAGATTCATTAAATCTTCCTCAAACTCCCCCTTCTTCAGCCAACAGATAATCTAGGGCAATTCTGGTTTGATATACAAATGCTCATATTTGTGAATGCTGCTTGGCCAGTAACTTTAGGGCATCAGAAGTATGGTTTGATACAACCTCCACTACCACCTGGAGTCTTATCAACCAATTCAATAGATAAATTGGGGTCCTATATCCCCAAGATCCACCCTCAGCCCAAGTGACTGAGTCATAATACGCTATGATTCTTTCTGCAGGCCATTC
>JAIXNV010000386.1:889-31806 GCA_020917445.1 Riparia riparia
GCCGGGATATTGGCAGCTAAGTTGACCAATGGGAAATGTCGATGTGACTTTGGAGGGGACATTTTAAACTAATCTGCTGCTGATCGTTCTCTCTCTCGCTTTGGAATCAGCCATGAGGTGACATCGTGGGCGGTGGGCAGGCCCAGGTCGGGCCCCTGAGAGCTGCTGCCCACATGGGAGCAGCCTGGGCTGAGCCCTTTCACAGCTTTGTGGTAGCTCTGAACTGGGCCGCCCTGGATGAGACCGAGGGCTGGAAAAAAGGACATCTGCCAGCTTCCTCCATCAGCACAGCTTTGCATTTTCTACAGCTCATGCAGCCTGGCGCTTGCACATGGCCCATGCAACCTCGGGCGGATTTAACCCTTTCCTAGCAACATGGAGCTTTTAAAGCGCAACTCCTCCTTGAGAGAAAGAAGAAAGAAATCAGAGGGTACATAGGACAGACACTGAATGAAGTCAGTTAGATTAGAAGTGAAAGAACTAATAATATTGGAATAGGATTGAAGAAGTGGACATTTTTAACCGGACCTCCCTAGGGTAAACCATGGAGAAATGGACTGTTCTTTGCAGCATCTTAGTGATGTTGGGGAGAATGCTATTCTAATAAAAATTGAGGACTGATGTAATTGAAATTTATTTGGGAACTTTAAAGCCCCCACTCCTGGGTTAAAAGGAGGTCTCAGCCTTTGAGACAAAGATGATTTTAGACTAGAAGCATTATTCATAAATAGTACCCCAGATACACTACAAGGCCTTGCTGAGGGAACATCAGAGTCTGCGAAAACTCTGGGTGGCAGCAGATGTGTGCCATGGAGAGCACTGGACGATATTGTCATGTAGCAAACATCTTCATAAAAAATATCTCAGAAAGACTCTTCTCCAAAAAGTAATGAGTAATTATGTCTAAATAGTGAAACTGACTGAAAATCTCAAGTTGTGTCTTTCTTTGTTGTTCAATAAGAAAGTTAATAGTGTTTAAGAGGAGAGAAGTGTGTTTTAAAGTGCCATCCTGTTTTCGATTAGATTTTCTTTTTCTCATTTTTTTTTTAATCTATTTGTGTGTGTTAATAAAACTTTTATTTTTGTTTATTTTTTAAGCTTAGACCTGCTTTGTATTTGTTTTGTTTTGTTTTGTTTTGTTTTTTCTCCTAATCTCTTCCCTCCACAAAAAGAGAATAAATACTAAAAGCCCTACATTAATTGGTGTTTCTGCCTGGTTTTATTAAATTAAAACCATTACACCTGTCACGGCAATTGCCATAGAAACCCAGCTGATTGGAAATGCGATGGTGGACAAAGGTTTTAGTAGGGCCTGTCATAATAGGACAAAGGGTGGTGGTTTTAAACTAAAGGAAGGGAGGTTCAGATAAGGGGAGATAAGGAGGAAGTTTCTGGTGATGAGGTTGGTGATACAGCAGGACAGGTTCCCATGGAGGTGGTCAGTGCCCCATCCCTGGAAACATTCAAATCCAGCTGGGACAGGGCTCTGAAGAACCTGATCTGGTGAAAGACGTCCCTGCTCATGGCAGAGGTTTGGATGAGATGAGCACTGCAGACCTCTTCCCATTCAAAGCATTCCAGGATTGCATGGGGAGAAGGGGCTGCTCACTGGACTCCATCCACTCCCTTGACTCCTCCTTGTCTCTGCTGGAGCCCGCATCCAGCAGCCAAAGCCAGCCCCTTCTCTGGCCTTTCCCTGCCCTGCCCCAGGGGCTGACAGAGCCAGGCTGGCACAGGTGACCTTGAGGCTTTGCAGGGCTCAGGCACAGCGGCTGGGACAGAGTCAGGGCTGAGCTCACACTCTGTGGGCTGGGGCAGAGCCCATCCAGAAATGAGCCCTGGAGCAGCAGCTCTGCAGTGGTGGCCACCAGGCCGCCTTGCCAAGGGAGGCTTCTGGCCGTGGCCTGGAAGCAGCTGCTGCTGCCAAGGTGCCTTTGGTGCCTCGGGCTCTCCCTGGCACAGCTCCCAGCACGGCACTCTGCACTTGTGCCCGAGGCCTTCACTGTGTTTGGGCTGGCCTGGGGCTTTTCCTGCAGTGGGATCTGCCCTGGTCCTGGCACAGGAAAGGCAGTTCCTGCTGGAGCAGGAGTCTCTGCCTGCAATGAACTCAAACAACTGTAAAAAAAGGCCTATTTACTTCAGAATTGCTTTCTAGAGCATGATATTCTAGTAATTGTAGTAGCTCCTATACTGTGGAGTAAATAACTCTTTCTTTTATTTACTCTGTAGTGTGAATAGATCTTTCTGTCCATTCCTGATCTGAATAATCATAGCTGTATTTTTATAAATACATCTGGTATTCCATTGTTAATCCTGTGGGACAAATTGCATTGCTGTTCAATCCACCTGTCCAATCTTTTACACATAAACCTTTGACCAAATGTGGGGATGGGATTGGATCCAGCCACTCCCAGTCTTCTCTCTTAGATGGATTTTAAAAATCTAGGCATCCTGGAGGGGTTTGAGGATCCATGGTGGCTTTTGGGTGTCATTTCTCCACCTCATGACTCAGCAGGAGTTTCTCCAATGAAGAAATAAAGCTTTTGCCTGAAGCTCACACTCTGCCCATGTCAGGAACCCCTGTGAGTGTCTGGGACATCCCGGCTCTTTGGCAGCCTGGGGACTCCTGGGATGTCACCGTGGAGCCCCGTGAGTGCCTGTGACAGATGGGTGCCTTTGCAGCCCAAGGTGCCCTGGGATGTCACCATGGAATGGCTGTGACTGCCTCTGACCACAGGGCTCTTGGCCATCCCCAGAAACCCCTGAGAGGTCTCCATGGAGCCCCTGTCTCTGCCTGTGATATTCCAGCCCTGGAACAGCCTGGAGACTCTTGGAAAGTCCCCATGGAACCCCTCTGAGGGCCTGTGACAGCTCGGTTCCTTAGCAGGCAACCATCACCATCCCCTGTTGCTGTGGTCAGTTTCCATGACAACCATCACCAGCCCCTGTTGCTATGGTCACTTTCCATGGTAACCATCACCAGCCCCTGTTGCTATGGTCGGTCCCTTGGCAGCTCCATGCAGATCCCATGCCAGGGGTGGTTCCATGGACACCAGCTCAGGCCTGGAGCCAGAGCCCGTTGCCATGGCAACCATTTGCAGTCCCATTCCCAGGGCCATGGGATCCCAGAAGCACAGAATTGGCTGAGCTGGGAGGGACCCATCAGGACCCTTGAGTCCAACTCCTGGCCCTGCACAGGACACCCCAACAATCCCAGCCTGGGCCTGGCAGCGGTGTCCAAACGCTGCTGGAGCTCCCAGAGCCCTGGAGCTGTGACCCTTCCCTGGGAGCCTGTTCAGTGCCCCAGCAGCCTCTGGGGGAAAAACCTTTTCCTGACATCCAACCTAAACCTGCCCCAACTCAGCTCCAGCCCTTCCCTCCAGTGCTGTCCCTGGGCACCGGAGTGAAGAGGTTCCAACAGCCCCCAGCCAGGGACCCGCTCCCAAGGCTGCTGCCAGGGCAACCAGGGCTGGGATCATCTGGGATGCTCGGTTTCCATGGGCCAGGGTTTAGGAATGGGATTCCCCAGGTTTGTGCTCCCGCTAAAACCGAGCTGCCCCTCACTGGCTTCCAGCCTCCCATGGAAAATACAAAAGGCAAAGATTCAAGGGTGGGATAAGGACAATTTACTGGTAATAGCAACAAAATAAGGAAAAACTAGGAACAGAAGGGATAAGAGAAATGATATACAGGGACAACTACAACAACACAGAATGGCTCTTCCCAGCCACGTATTTCCTCCTGCTGGGAAAGGACATCTTTGTCCTTGGGGAAGAGAGAGAGTCCCTTTCCTGCCCCCGGCAATGACTTGAGATGGGATCAAATACAATGTCGGGACCACGGCCAGGACCACCTCACATCATTGCCAGGGGCAGAGAAAGGGACAAGTGATTCCTCAGCTTGGGTCACGGGAAATGTGGGTCACAAGGACTCTTCCCAAAGTGGGTCCTCAGATGGGAGATGAAGTTGGAGACTCACACAAAACACTGCCTGCACTCAGGGTACACGCCAGGGTTTCCCTTACTCGTGCCTCTGTTGGTGTTGGCTCAGGTGAGACCTCCGGGTGAAGCTCTTCCCACACTGGGCACACTCGTAGGGCCTCTGCACAGTGTGGATGCGCCGGTGGGTGATGAGGGTGGAGTTGTGCTTGAAGCCCTTCCTGCAGTCGGGGCAGCGGAAGGGCCTCTCCTCTGTGTGAATCCGCTGGTGCACGAGGAGAGTGGAGCTGGTCTGAAACCTCTCCTGACACTTGGGACACTCGTAGGGCCTCTTCCCAGTGTGGATCATTTGATGGATGATCAGTTTGGACCTCTGGTTGAAGCCCTTCCCGCATTCCCCACACTTGTCTGGCCTTTCCTCAGCGTGGATGTTCTGGTGGTGGATCAGGTTGGAGCGCTGTCTGAAGCTCTTCCCACATTGCTCACACTCGTAGGGCCATTCCCTGGTGTGGATCCTCTGGTGGCGGATCAGGTTGGACCTGTGGCTGAAGCTCTTTCCACATTCCCCACACTCGTAGGGCCTCTCCCCAGTGTGGATGCGCCGGTGGGTGATGAGGTGGGAGTTTGGCTTGAAGCCCTTCCTGCAGTCAGGGCAGCGGAAGGGCCTCTCCTCTGTGTGAATCTGCTCGTGCTGGAGGAGATTGGAGCTTCTCTGAAATCTCTTCTGACACTTGGGACATTCGTAGGGTCTCTCCCCGCTGTGGATGATCTGGTGCTGGACAGTGGTGTTGCTCTGGCTGAAGCTCTGTCCACCTTCCTGGCACAGGGTGGGTCTTTCCTCCTCAGAGCACCCTGGAATGGGTTTGGAGTCCTTCCTCCTGTCGTATCTCCATAGCTTTTTCTCCCCTTTGGATTCCTGTACCATGGAGCTACTCAAAACGGCCTCTTCCACAAGGTTCTGCTGCGGGGATTTGTCCTCCCTGGTCTCCATCCTCAGTTCCTTGTCTGGAGGAGGAAGGACAAGGAAAGGATGGGATTTGCCTCTGTGCCAGAGGGAAGGGGAAGGAGATTCTCCCAACACATCCCTGGCAGGATGGTGTTGGCAGCGGGGTTGTCCTGCAGCCAGGGGCCATGATGGGCTGGGAGATGGAGCAGGAGAGAGGGGGAAAGGGGCACTGACTTCCTCCTCACCTGCCTGGCTGTCCTGGGGCATCTTCCTCACAGCCTCCTCCTCCATCCAGCCAAGGTTTGAGAATGGGAAATCATGGTTTGGGCAAAAAACAAGGTATGAGTATGTTGAGTTTGAATGTCCCTCTGCTCAAGTCCGTCTCTACAAGTCACCCGACATCTGGAGTCCCTAATAGCCTACCAAACACCAAGAGCAGCCCTGAAAATTCCTTCCTGGAGTTCCCTTTCTCTGGTCTCCCTGCCCTCCCCAGGCTGCTGAGAATCCCAGGAATCTGAAAAGCTCCCTCCTTTTCCATTTTCTATTTAGGAATGCTGGGGATTTTGGGGTCTCAGGGTCCCTTCTCCCCTTATTCTCTGCTTTGGGGTGCAGGAGGTCCACAGAGTCCCCCCTGTACCTCTCCAAGCTGTTGAGGGTCCTGCCAATTGAAGTGCTTCCCCCACTCTGGGCTCCTGGGGGACACAGGGCTCTGATCCTCCAGGCTGCCTCTGCCAGTAGCCACCACTGGGACACCCCAATGTCCCCTCAAGGAGCATTTTGCACCCAGTTTTGGAGTTCTTACTTCTCCAAACATCCCCAAACAAAAAACCCCAACCCAGGGACCACTCAGGATATCTGAGCCGAGCTCCCCCTGTCTTGGGCTGGTAAGACAGGGGTCTGCTATGGAAGGCAGGAGCCTCCCTTGAAATGGAAAATACAACCCTGTCCTCTTTGAATTATAATTTTGAAATTAATTGGCTTTCAAGCAAGGATATGGCAATAGGAATATCAGTTCTTCAGTAGGAAAATTAAACTAAAAGTGCAGTAGTAAAAAAAAAAAAAGCCACCAAAAAAACCCCCCAAAATAAGACTCAGAATCCAACCTGACACCCGGGTAGTCAGGGTGTTGTTTGCAGTCCAATCAAATCGTGGCTGCAGTCCTCCTGGAGTGACAGATGTGGTTTTGTTGAGGCAAGGATCTTGTAGAAGGGTGTAGTTTTCCTCTGAAGGTCCAGTGGTGTTGCAGATGGGTCTGGTCTTCCTCTGGGAATCCACTGGAAACCAGGCTGCTCCTGGTGCTTTAAATCTCAGCTTATATGCAGGTGGAAATGCTTGGCTCCTCCCTCTGGCTGGAGCATCTCACAATGGGATGATGTAATTTTATCAGTCATGCAGTGAGAGGCAATGGCCCATTAACAGAAGATATCTCCCTGGAGGGAGGATGAGTCATGGAAGAGATAAGGAACACTGTCCCATTTGGTTTTAACAGCTGGGCCATTAAGAGAAGATCCCCCTCAGAGATATGAGGAATAAACGGGTCATGGAAGAGATAAACAACCTGCTAACCTGGTTTTAACAGATGGCAATAGAACACATATTTTTGGTTACATCTTGCATTGCAAGACAAGGCTTGATGCTCCTTGCCCAGGCTCTCTCCAGAACACGCCCAGGCCAATGTTCAGCAGAGAAAAGCCCCGTGAGCAGCCCCAGGGTGGCCGTGGGCAGGCTGGGGGCAAACAGCATGGCTGGGGCTCTGCAAGGTGCCTGGGGGAGATGGGAAGGAGCAGCAGAGCAGGGGCTGATCCATCCCCACTGCGCTGGACACCCCAGGGCAGCGTCCCAGAGCGTCCTCATGCACCTGCCAACAACATCCCCCCTCTGCAGCCCTGGCCTCTCCCCCAGCTCACACAGGTACCGCATCCTTGCAGGCACAGACACGGCAGCACTGGCTCAGGAGCCCCTGTTTGCACTGCCCAGAGCAGGCGTCAGCACCCCATGGTGTTGGTGTGGGGAGATGAACTGAGGGAGCACAAATGCCATCAGCCCCTGGGACCAGGAAGGGCTGGGGGACAGCAGGGAAACCACTCAGGTTTGTGGTGGCCTCTGATGTCTGCCAGAAAGTTTGTTCCCACGAGCTGTGAGCTTCCTGTGTCACTGCAGATGTTGTTGCTCAGAGCCAGGACTGCCTGGCAGCCACTCCCAAACTGCCCTCAGCATTTCCTTTGCTTTACCTTGGCTTTCTTCACCCTTCCTGCTACGAAATCCTTCCTGCTGCCTACCCTATTTCCCTTCTGTGTAAACAGCCAAGCCCTGCTTACCTTTCCTCTCTGGTCCCACTCCCCATCTCATTTCCTGCATTCCCAGCACTGTGGCAAGGTCTCTTGGGGAGCAGGATCATCCTCCAAGTGCTTCAGGAATTGTCTGCAGACTCCTGCAGTGCCTCGTGCTGCTCCCTTGCCAGAGGCACCACAGGCCATGGGGGCACATCTGGGCTGTGAATGGGATATGCAAAGCAATCACACAAGAGACGAGAGATTTCGCAGGGCAGAGGGTTCTTCTGAGCGAGCAAAAGGCTGAGAGCCCAGCCGAGAACCAAGGCGGAGAACCCTCTGCCTGTTTATTTCTTCCTTTTTATACATTTGTGGGTCTTACAGTGGATTGGCTTTTGGAGTTATCACCTCCCAGCCCAATGGCCAGATGTCCTGGTTTGGAGACAAATTTGGGGGAAAACCCCTGCGTAGGATCCCTCTGGGAAGCAAACCCAAGTGGCCCCTCCCTCCAACCAGTCCGGAAAAAAAACCACCTCTTTGGAGAAAGTGTAAAAACTATTTTACTAAACAAATGAAGTGCATACAAGTATAAAGAATGAATAATATGAAACAATAAAGCCTCTCCTTCT
The DNA here is from genome assembly GCA_020917445.1 of Riparia riparia. Taxonomy (NCBI): domain Eukaryota; kingdom Metazoa; phylum Chordata; class Aves; order Passeriformes; family Hirundinidae; genus Riparia; species Riparia riparia. Next base: position 8,673 of record JAIXNV010000386.1, read on the forward strand.
GAAGTAAGATGGCAAATTGAGAAAGTCCTTGCCGTGGGTGTAGCTCGGCTCTCTCTCAGTCTCTCATCAGTCCCAGTCCCTCCGGCGCTGCTGGAAAATGCCGAGCTCCAGGCCTCGGTTGGCCGCAGGTGCAGCCCCCAGTGCTCCCCTGGGTCTTCAGTCCAGAGCAGGTTCAAACAGTTCCAAGAAAAAAGGAAAGAAAAAGTCCAAGGAACTTCTCTGCCCTAGCTAGCTGAAACTAACTAAAAGTAAAAGAAAAAATCTCCGTCCTGCAGTCTCTCCAAGCCTCCACTGAACACCCCGTCCGCAGAAGAATGTGGAGGAGTCAGGCAGTTTTCTCAAAACAAACTCTGCACTTCTCCTTGCTCTTAGAACCAGTCTTAAAGGCACAGGACTCAATATAGAGCACAAACAGAACAGACGATTGGGGATACAAACATCATAAAGTTACCCTAGGACATTCCACCCCTTATCCCCATATCGTCAATTTACTAAAACTAATATATACTCTAGCTCTACACACACATACATCTATATAAAAGCAATATGCAATACACAGTGGCAGTACCATTCAGCACACAGCGATAATTACACACAGTTCTCACCCAACAATCAAATCTCCCTGGGGTACACATCATGTGGTTCCATCTTTCTGCATTACCCACCATGTGCAGCCTGGTCCCTGAGCAAAAACAATCCCACGGATGGGATCCTCTCTACTTGAAGCGGAATTGATCCAAACTGTCTTCCCTAACAAACCTCCTACATGTACTACTGGGACTTTCTCTCCATCTACTGTATGTAGGGGCTCAGATTGGGCAGGGCCTGCTCGGTTGGTGGAACCTCGGGTGTGAACTAACCTGGTGGCCTTTGCTAGATGCTGCTCCCAATTTTTGAATGATCCCCCACCCAGTGCTTTCAGGGTGTTTTTTAGCAGTCCATTGTATCTATCTACCTTCCCTGAAGCTGGTGCATGATAGGGGATATGGTACACCCACTCAATGCCATGTTCCCTAGCCCAGGTGTTGATGAGGCTGTTCTTGAAATGAGTTCTATTGTCTGACTCAATTCTCTCAGGGGTACCACGCCTCCAAAGAGCTTGCTTTTCAAGGCCTAGAATGGTGTTCTGGGCCATAGCGTGGGGCACAGGGTAGGTCTCCAGCCATCCAGTGGTGGCTTCCACCATGGTCAGCACAAAGCGCTTGCCTTGGCGGGTTTGGGGAAGGGTGATGTAGTCAATCTGCCAGGCTTCCCCGTACTTGTATTTGGACCATCGCCCACCAGACCATAGGGGCTTCACCCGCTTGGCCTGCTTGATGGCAGCACACGTCTCACAGTCATGGATAACCTGAGAAATACTGTCCATGGTTAGATCCACCCCTCGGTCTCGTGCCCACTTATAGGTGGCATCTCTGCCCTGGTGACCTGAGGCATCATGGGCCCATCGAGCTAGGAACAACTCTCCCTTGTGCTGCCAATCTAAGTCTATCTTTGACACCTCTATCTTTGCAGCTTGACCTACCTGCTCGTTGTTTCGGTGCTCCTCATTAGCCTGACTCTTGGGGACATGGGCATCTACATGACGGACTTTGACAGGTATCTTCTCTACCCAAGTGGCAATGTCCTTCCACTCATTTGCAGCCCAGATTGGCTTTCACCTACGCTGCCAATTGGCCTTGTTCCACCTGTCCAGCCATCCCCACAGAGCATTGGCCACCATCCACGAATCAGTGTAGAGGTAGAGCTTTGGCCACTTCTCTCTTTCAGCAATGTCCAGGGCCAGTTGAACAGCTTTGAGTTCAGCAAGTTGGCTTGACCCACCTTCTCCTTCAGTGGCTTGTGCAACCTGTCGTGTGGGGCTCCATATGGCTGCTTTCCACTTCCGGTTCATCCCTACGATGCGGCAGGAACCATCAGTGAAAAGAGCATAGCGTGTTTCTTCTGCTGGCAGTTGGTTGTATGGTGGAGCTTCTTCAGCACGTGTCACTTGTTCCTGCTCTTCTTCATCCATGAGACCAAAGTTTTCACCTTCCGGCCAGTTTGTAATTATTTCCAAAATCCCAGGGCGATTTGGGTTTCCAATGCGGGCGCGCTGGGTGATGAGGGCAATCCATTTGCTCCATGTGGTATTGGTGGCATGGTGGGTAGAGGGAACTTCTGCTTGGAACATCCATCCCAGCACTGGTAGTCGAGGTGCCAGCAGGAGTTGTGTTTCAGTGCCTACTACTTCTGAGGTGGCTTGAACTCTTTCATAGGCAGCTAAGAATTCCTTCTCTGTTGGAGTGTAGTTGGCTTTGGACCCTCTGTAGCTTCGGCTCCAGAACCCCAGTGGTCAGCCCCATGTCTCCCTGGGCACCTTCTGCCAAAGGCCCCAGGACAGGCCATTGTTCCCAGCTGCTGAGTAGAGCACATTCTTCTCAATATACAGCACAAACAGAACAGACGATTGGGGATATAAACATCATAAAGTTACTCTAGGACAGCCTTGTTCCCTGTTTTCAATTTCAATGAAGATTAATTGGACAAGCTTCCATCCCTTTCCCTGCATTTCTTCTCATCCCATTCACTTTGTGCTTTTCACGTGCTTTCAAAATTTTCTCTTTTTCACTTAAGGCTTGCATTTCTTCACTTTTTTTTCCTCTCCTTCGTTTATTTCCATTATTTTTTTGACTGATTGCAGCATTTGAATTGGAGTACTTTTGGGAAATGTTTGTCCTTTTCAGTGCCCCTCATTTAATCTCAGTCCATTTGGTCTCAATCACTCTGGTTCCAAATTTTCTCGGTTGTTTTCATTCGTATTCTTCCTCATAATGTCTCCTCTCCCGAGCGTTTATTAGACTTTGTTCCCTGATTTCAAGATTTCATTCTCTTTCCAGAAAGGAAGACGTTGCCTTGGCGAAAGGGAATAAAATCCTGTGATTTCAATGAAGATTTATTGGGCAAGCTTTCTTCCCTTTCCCTGCATTTCTTCTCCTCCCATCCACTTTTTACTTTTCACATGCTTTCAAAATTTGCCAATTTTCATTTTAAGCTTGCATTTCTTCAATTTCTTTTCCTCTTGTTCTTTTATTTGCCTTTCTCACATTTGAATTGGAGTAGGTTTGGCAAGTGTTGGTCCTTTTCAGTGCCAAACATTTCATCTCAGTCCATTTGGCCACAATCACTCCAGTTCCAAATTTCCTCGGTTGTTTTCATATGCAATCTTTCTCATCACATCTCATTTCCTGAGTGTTTTTTAGATTTTGTTCGTGTTTTCAAGATTTCATTCCCTTTCCCAAAAGGAATACTTTATTTTGGAAAAGGGAATAAAATCTTTCAATGATAATGAAGATTAATTGGGCAAGCTTCCGTCACTTTCCCTGCACTTCTTTTCATCCCATTCACTTAGTGCATTTCTCGTGTTTTCAAAATTTTCCCTTTTTCATTTTAAGCTTGCATTTTTTCAATTTCTTTTCTTCTCCTTATTTACTTCCATTTCTTGCCAGATTTCAGCAATTGAACTGGAGTACGTTTGGCAAGTGTTGGTCCTTTTCAGTGCCCCTCATTTCATCTCAGTCCATTTGGTCTCCATCACTCCGGTTCTAAATTATCTCTGCTGCTTTCATTCACACTGTTATCCATCATATCACCTTTCCTGAGTGTTTGTTAGAGTGTGTTCCTTGTCTTAAAGATTTCAATTAAGATTCATTGGGCAAGCTTCTGTCCATTTCCCTGCACTTCTTGTCATCCCATCCAGTATTTACTTTTCACGTGTTTTCAAAATATTCCAAATTTTGTTTTAAGATTGCATTTCTTCAATTTCTTTTCCTCTCCTCTTTTTATTTCCATTTCTTGCCTGATTTCAGCATTTGAATTGGCGTACGTTTGGCAAGTGTTGGTCCTTTTCAGTGCCTCTTATTTTAGCTCAGTCCATTTGGTCTCAATAACTCTGGTTCCAAATTATCTCAGTTGTTTTCATTCGCATTGTTTCTCATATCTCCTTTCCTGAGCGTTTGTTAGACTTTGTTCCCTGTTTTCAAGATTTCAATGACGATTAAATGGACAAGCTTCAGTCCCTTTCCCTGGACTTTTTGTCATCCCATCCACTTTGTGCTTTTCACGTACTTTCAAATTTTTCATTTTAAGCTTGCATTTCTTCAATTTAATTTTCTCTCCTTCTTATATTTACATTTTGTACCAGGTGTCAACAGTTGAACTGGATTATTTTGACAAGTGTTGGTCCTTTTCAGTGCCCCTCATTCCATCTCAGTCCATTTGGTCGCAATCACTCCTGTTCCAAATTATTTCGGTTGTTTTCATTTGCACTGTTTCGCATCATATCTCCTTTCCTGAGTGTTTCTTAGACTTTGTTCTCTGTATTGAAGATTTCATTCTCCTTTCCCGAAAGGTAGACCTTCCTTTGGGAAAGGGAATGAAATCTTGCGATTTCAATACAGATTAATTGGGCAAGCTTCCGTCCCTTTCCCAGCACTTTATGTCATCCCACACACTTTTTACTTCTTACGTTCTGTGTGAATTTTCTCTTTATTCTTTTAAGCTTGCTTTTTTATAAATTTCTTTTCTTCTCTTTCTTTTATTTACCTTTCTTGCCTGATTGCAGCATTTGAATTGGAGTACTTTTGGAAAGTGTTGGTCCATTTCAGTGCCCCTCATTTCAGCTCAGTCCATTTGGTTTCAATTATTCTGGTTCCAAATTTTCCCATAGTTTTCATTCGCACTGCTTCACAGCATATCTCATTTCCTGGCCATTTATTAAACATTGTTCTCTTTTTTTTCAGATTTCTGTGAAGATTACTTGTGCGAGCTCCTGATCCTTTCCCTGTACTTTTTTCATCCCATTCACTTTTCTTTTTTTACGTGCTTTCATAATATTCCATTTTTCAATTTAAGATTGAATTTCTTCTACGTCTTTTCCTCTCATTCCTTTTTTTCCATTTCTTGCCTGATTTCAGCTTTTGAATTGGAGTACTTTTGTCAAGTGTTGGTCCTTTTCACTGCCCCTCATTTCATCTCAGTCCATGTGGCCTCTCTCACTCCAGTTCCAAATTTTGTATGTTTTCATTCTCACTGTTTCTCATCATATCTCCTTTCCTGAGTTAGATTTTGTTCCCTATTTTCAAGATTTTGGAGAAAAGACTTCCTTTTGGGAAAGGAAATGTAAACTTGCAATTTCAATGAAGATTAATCGGGCAAGTCCCTCTCCCTGCACTTCTTGTCAGCCAATTCAATTTTTGATATTCACATGCAAAATTTTTTTGATTTTTCGATTTTTGATTCAAGCTTGCATTTCTTCAAGATCTTTTCCCCTCCTTCTTTTATTTCTATTTCTAGCCTGATTACAGCATTTGAATTGCAGTAATATTGGCAAGTGTTGGTCCATTTCACTGCCCCTCATTTCATCATCCCTACCTCTCCCAACTATCACTAAACCCCTCAGACTTTAATCCTCACTTTACATTGGAGCTTGCCAGGGCCCCACCACCCTCCCAGAGAACAAGTCCATCCCCACATCCCAGCTCACCCTGGCCCCAAGCAGTGTCCAGCCATGGCCTGTTTCCTGGTGCTGAAGGCCCCTGGCAAGAGTCTCTCCCAGCCAGCAATTCCTGCTCTTCCCTGCTCTGGGGCAGCAGCTGCAAGTTGATTTAGTCCCTGGGCCATCAGCCCAGCCCCAAGCCAGGGCCGGGACCTTTCCCCAGAGCTCTGCAGCCACTGCAATGCTCACAGCTCTGAGGCCACTGCAGCTCCAGGAGCCTTTGGACACCCCTCCAAGGGGATGTCCAGGCTGCCACTCTTGGGCTGTCTGTGCAGGGCAGGGGCCTGCACTCCATGATCCTGCTGCCTCTTATTACAATCTGCTCATAAAAGCGAGGGTCATAATGGTTCGTTTACTGATCTCAGAGTGCAAAACACAGCACCGAGGGGATTTCAGTATGAATCAAAACAAATGCACTTATTATTGATTGACCATAGCAAATGTGATAGAGGGATGAAGAGTGAGAGAAAGACACAGAGAAAGAGAGAGAGGAAAAAGGAGATATAGCTACAAAAGATGGAGACAAAATCCTGGTGTTCCAGTTGATGGGTGTGCCTTTCACGTTGGGGAGAGTCTCTCTCAAAATCTCTGGTTAACTCAGAGGTTTTTATTACAGTCCTCCATTGTGGGGGGAACAAGTAATACAAATAAGTATATTGAAGCCACCGAGGGAGAACAGCTAGTCCATGTTCTTGGCAGTAAGCAAGAGCCATTGTCTTCTTGGTCCAATGACCACACCTGCAGGCAAACATCTCGCTTTGGTTAAGTCAGCCCCAGCCCCCTGTCTTGGGGTTGTAGGGGTCTCATGTCTCAGTCCTTGAGATGGGCTTTGTACAGAGGTCTCAGTCTCAGTCCATGGGATGGGGGCTTCAATTTCCATCTGTCATGATGGCTGTGAAGCAGATGAGGGATTTTCTGTGGGGGATCACCAGAGTTACCCCAGAAAGTTCACTTGGCCAAGAGGTGGGGAAATTCATAGGCTATTATTGTGAAGCAGGGACCGTGAAGCAGGTGCAATCTTCAGGTACAGAACTATCATTCCACTGCTCAAAGCCAGTGTACCGTGGCGTGGTGACACAGGAAAATGCACCTGCAGACGATTGGCAAGCATCCACCTCAAGCAGGCCAGAACCGCAGTGGGGTTATCGGGGTGCTCGCAATGATTGTGAGGCAAATGAGGGGAACTTCAGACCAACTCTTACACCAAGTCCAAATTGCTCAATGGCCAGTCAGTTTGATGACGGAGTGTGGCTCTGGATGCTTCCCTTGGAGCGTCTCCAAGGCATGGAACATTGGAACTGCTCCCAGCTGTGGTGTCACAGAGATGGGAACCTTGGAGCTGCCAGCACGGTGATGTCCCAGAGAGGGGAGCGCTGGGGCTGTGCCACTCCTGGCCTGGCCCCAAGAGCTCTGGCAGCACCTGGAGGAGACTGAGGAGACCAAGGCTGAGCTGGGAGGGAGGCAGCATGATCATGGAGTGCAGGCCCCTGCCCTGCACAGACAGCCCAAGAGTGGCAGCCTGGGCATCCCCTTGAAGCAATGTCCAAAGGCTCCTGGAGCTGCAGCAGCCTCAGAGCTGTTAAAATTGCAGTGGCCACAGAGCTCTGGGGAAAGGTCCTGGCCCTGCCTTGGAGCTGGGCTGATGGCTCAGGGAACAAATGAACTTGCAGCTGCTGCCCCAGAGCAGGGAAGAGCAGGAATTGCTGGCTGGGAGAGACTCTTGGCAAGGGTCTGCAGCACCAGAACACAGGCAATGTCTTGACACTGCTTGGAGGCAAGGTGAGCTGGGATGTGGGGATGGACTTGTTCCCTGGGAGGGCGGTGGGGCCAGGCTACAAAGTGAGCAGAAAAACTGCGGCTGCCCTGGAATGGCTGGAAGTGTCCAAGGGCTGGTTGCAGGGTCTTGGTGGCCAGAAGAATGACATGGTATGGCCTGGAATGGCATGGCATGGAGCAGTGTAATGTTGGGATTGCAGTGTGAGGGCTTTTGTGAAAGTGTGGAGGGGTAGCGATATAAATGAGGGATATATGGGGTGTTTTGGGCTGCTGGACCAGAGGGCGGGCAAGCAAGAGGCAGTTTTGGGTAGGTGCTGGTGCCTGTAGCAATTGTGTAGCAGGGCTGAGGTGGAGTGGCAGTGAGTTTGGAAGGGTAATGGCAGGAGAAAGAAAGAAAAGAAAGAAAGACAGAAAGACAAAGAAAGAAAGAAAGAAAGAAAGCGAAAGAAAGACATTCATTTCAAGAAAGGGAATGAAATCTTGTGGTTTCAATGAAGATGAATTGGGCAAACTTCCATCCCTTTCCCTGCACTTCATGTCATCCTATTCACCTTGTGTTTTTCACAGGCTTTCAAAATTTTCCATTTTCACTTAATGCTTGCATTTCTTCAATTTCTTTTCCTCATCTTTTATTTACCTTTCTTGCCTGATTTCAGCATTTGAATTGGAGTACATTTGGTTAGTGTTGGTCCTTTTCACTTCCCCTGATTTCTCATTTTTTTCATTCACAGTCTTTCTCATCATATCTCCACTCCTGAGCGTTTGTTAGGGACTTTGTTCCCTGTTTTCAAGATTTCATTCCCTTTCCTAAAAGACTTTCCTGAAGGGAATTAAATCTTGCCATGTCAGTAAAGATAAATTGAGCAAGCTTCCGCCCCTTTCCCTGCATGTCTTGTCATCACATCTAATTTTTTTCTTTTCACGTTCTTTCAAAATATTCCATTTTCAATTTTAAGCTTGCATTTCTTCCATTTCTTTTCCTCTCTTTCTTTTATTTACCTTTATTACCTGGTGTCAGCATTTGAATTGGAGTACATTTGGCAAGTGTTGGTCCTTTTCACTGCCCTTGATTTCATCTCAGTCAATTGGATCTCAATCACTCCTGTTCCAGATTATCTCGGTTGTTTTCATTCTCACTGTTTCTCATCATATCTCTTTTCCTGAGCATTTTCTAGAATTTTTTCCCTCTTTTCAAAATTTCATACCGTTTCCTGAAAAGAAGATTCTCTTTTTGGGAAAGGGGAATGAAATCTTGCGATTTCAATGAAGATTAATTGGCAAAGCTTCCATCACTTTCACTGCACTTCTTCTCATCCAATTAATGTTGTCCTTTTCACGTGCTTTCAAAATTTTCCCTTTTTCATTTTAAGCTTCCATTTCTTAGATTTCTTTCCTCTTCTTCTTTTATTTAATTTTCATGCCTGATGTCAGCATTTGAACTGAGTACTTTTTGCAAGTGTTGGTCCTTTTCAGTGCCCCTCATTTCATCTCAGTCCATTTGGTCTCCATCACTCCGGTTCTAAATTTCCTAGCTTGTTTTCATTCGCACTCTTTCTCATCATATGTCCTTTCATGAGCATATCTTAGGCCTTGTTCCCTGTTTTCAATTTCAATGAAGATTAATTGGACAAGCTTCTGTCCTTTTCCCTGCATTTCTTCTCATCCCATTCACTTTGTGCTTTTCACGTGTTTTCAAAATTTTCTCTTTTTCACTTAAGGCTTGCATTTCTTAACTTTTTTTTTTTTTTTTTTTTTTTTTTTTTTCTTCCCTCTCCTTCTTTTATTTCCATTTTTTGACTGATTGCAGCATTTGAATTGGAGTACTTTTGGGAAATGTTTGTCCTTTTCAGTGCCCCTCATTTCATCTCAGTCCATTTGGTCTCAATCACTCTGGTTCCAAATTTTCTCAGTTGTTTTCATTCGCATTCTTCCTCATAATGTCTCCTCTCCTGAGCATTTGTTAGGCTTTGTTTCCAAAAAGGAAGACTTCTCTGAAGAGAATGAAATCTTGCCACGTGAATGAAGATTAATTTGTAACCTTGTGTCCCTTTCCTTGCACTGCTTGTCATCCCATCCACTTTTTGCTTTTCACATGCTTTCAAAATTTTCAGTTTTACATTTTAAGCTTGCATTTCTTCAATTTCATTTTTCTCCTTTGTTTATTTATTTTTCTTACCTGGTGCCAGCATTTGAATTGAAGTACATTTGGCAAGTGTTGGTCCTTTTCAGTGCCCCTCATTTTATCTCAGTCCATTTGGTCTCAATCACTCCATTCCCAAGTTTTCTCGGTTGTTTTCGTTCGCACTCTCATCATATCTTGTTTTCTGAGCGTTAGACTTTGTTCCTTGTTTTCAAGATTTCATTCCCTCTCCCAAAAGGAAGACTTTTGGTTTTTAGTTTTGAGATTTAGGCGGTTTTAGAGTCTTTTTGCTTTTTGCAAAGCTTTGAGCTAGACGCAAAAAAGAGAGGGCGTCTTTAGGTTCTGATTTTTCAAGGTTGCATGCTTTGTTTATTGTTTCTTATCTTACAATTTTCTCAGTGCCTAACAAAGGTCTGTGCAGCTGCTCGGGCATTTGATGACTCCTCGACTCCTCCCGGACTGGGCTGTCGCCATTTTTATACTAATTGTTACGTGTTCTTTATTTATCATTATTTGCCAATACTTATACTAAACAGGTCAGCTCTACTTTGACTAAATCTCTTGAAACTACTTTGTGCTAATGTCACTGCAGAAAATGGAGCGAGAGAAGAAGAAAGAAGAAGCAGGAGACAACGCCCCAAATCCTCCATCTTGCTCCCATTCACTTCCATACTAAAAACCCAAACCTACTGTTTTCTCACCCTGTGATAAGCTAAACTACTATCTTTCACACTCTTGTGGCCTGCAATCCTTCCCGCAGTGCAGGAAGCCTTTCCCATGGACTGAGATCAAAGCCAATGTCCCTCTGGGCTCTGGGCCAGGGTCCCAGACCCCCCTGTCCAGGTCTCTGACCCTCCAGGGCAGCCAAAGGCATGCCCTGGATTCCCAACATCTCCCCCTCCTGTTTGAATTTAAAATACTCTTTTGGTAATTTTGTTTATGGCTTGCTGTATGCATTGAAGTAAACATGACAAGATTATGAGAAGAATTACAAGCTTTACTACAATATATACAAATGTTTTTTAATTTTTTTTTACAATGGTGAAAGGTTAAACAAATTGAATGCACTATCTATTTATGACAGTTACTTCTTTAAGTTTGTTTATATTCTTTCGTAATTGCTTGATGTTTTTGTGAATGGATTTGGAATGATCTGACAAATTTATGCAGCAGGTTCTCTTAAATTTTTTACACTTATGCTTGTGTGTCAGCAATAGATAATCTATTGCTGCTTTGTTTTGGAGATTTGCTCATCTTACACGGTTAACGTTTAATAACATGTCGCTTAGTGCAAGAGAGGTGGCTCGGGCATGTTTGCTCAGTTAATAACTTACTTGATCTAATTGTGTCAAGGCTATTTTTGATGCTGTTTGTGGTGAAAAAAGGGCAACTGCAAATTTTTGAGTTTTGTTCTATGCCTGAACATTTTTATTACAATTGGGATTATATATTTTGATAGATTTTTTCCTATATTTTCGGGGTTTTAGCAATGTTATGTTGGGTGTTAGCAATGAAAGCATTCTAACGCTGCATGGACTACTTTGGATATTTGTGGGGATTGTGGGCTAAATTTTGTCTCTACAGATGAAAAAGATTTTTTTTGGCAATTGTGCTGGAACATGGTTGGATGGCTTGTCTAGCATCTTAGTGTAATTACACTAAGATGATGAATTTTTGCAAAAATTGAGGTTTGGAGTGACGTCTATTGTTTTGTTTTGTGCTACTCTAGAAAGGCTGAATTTCACACAAAATTGCATTTGGACTGATCTAAGAATTTCTAGTTTTTGAGGTTCAAAAGGAGCTACTGGAAGGAACTTTGTCTAAACATTTTATTTGTTTACTGGATTTACAATGGACTTTGAAATAGCTGGAGGGATGTTTTTTGGAAACGGCTATTTGTTTACTGGCAACCCTACTAAACATGTTGAGAAGGGTTTCTTTGGCTTTGAGTGTGTTAAGCAGATAGTATCTAACCTCGATGCATTGGCTAGAGCTCCTTAAACTTTTTCTTTTTTTTTTGGTTGAGCTAATGGCAAAACAGCTGCATTGCTTAAGGCAACTAAAGAGAGAATGAGGCACAAGTATAGTTCTTTTATGTTTAATGGCTTTTTTTCTTATGGGAATTTTAAAAAATGCAATATTACTTAAGCTCTAAAGAAAACTTAATCTTTAAAGAAAACTTAGTTTTTAGAGTCTTTTTTGCATGTAGAACGAAGGGATGTCTGCTGTCTTGACACTGGCTTAAGTCTGCATGCTTACTTCTCTTTTTTTGGTCTTGGGGTCTGTTTTTGCTTGTGTCTGGATTTGGTACAGTTTTACATGCTTTGCTGCTAGCTACTTTGGTTTTCCCACTGTGGAGGCACAAGCATATTTTTTGTTTTAAGTTATTAATTTGAATGGCTTTTTAATTTGTCTTGTTTTTGGGTTTCTGACTAAAACTAAAGGATTTTCCTTCAGTTTCACTTCTGTGCTGTTTGAAAAATGTTTGACAATTGGTGGACTTGCCTCTGCAAAAGAGCCATTTAGAAAATTTAACACATGCAAGGCTTTATTTAAGCACATGTATGGTGCATTTTCTTTTCTTCCTTTTTGTTTGTCTAAAAGGGATTTCAATGTGTGATGTGTCTTTTTAATGATTGCTTGACTTGTTGGAGAGTGTGGGATACTAAAGATATGATGGACACTTTACTTTTTTAGGAATTTGTTAAGTACTTTTTCGATATATGTTGGTCTATTATCTGTTTTGATTTTTTGCGGCACGCTTAATGATGCAAATGCCTGCAAGAAATGTTGACAAGCATGTTGTGCTGTCTCACTTGTGTGCAATGATGGAAAGACTGCACTTGAAAATGTGTCAACTGAAACATGAACATTTTTGAGTTTCCCAAAGGATGGATATTTTGTGACATCAGTTTGCCATAACTGCAAACTGTGCAATCCTTTTGGATTGACTGCTCCCATGGAAGCAGGAGGCTGTACAAGCTGACAATCTGGACAAGCACTAATAATTTTTTTTTGCCTGACTTTTGGAAATGTGAAAAGTTTTTATTAGTGCTTGAGCATTCTGATGGAAGAATGCATGACTCAATTTTGCTTGTTCAAAAGTGTTTGGTAAAGTCCTTGAAATTGGCATGGTCAATTTGTCTGCATGTGCATTACCTTCTACTAAAAATCTCAGGAGGGAGGAATGTGCCCTGATGTGAGAAACAGCGTACTTACGTTTTCTGTGTTACAACAATGTTCTCATGCACAGCAAGCATGAATACCGCACCTTGGACAAACATCTGGTGAGCTTGCGATCTCTGTAAGTTCTGGACAGTCCTTTTTGAAGTGCCCTTATTTGCCAGACTTGTAGCATTGTCTTTGTTGAAAATTCGTGAATGCATCTTTGACAGCCTTTTCCACCTGATCTCCCAAAACAGTTGCAGTGTGCTGGGTGTTCCCACCTGGCTGCATGCCTCTATCACTTCTGCCATAGAGAGTTGGCCAGGCATCTCACTGCTGACACGTTTGCATTCTGGATTGGCATTTGCAAATGCAAGACACCGAATCAAATGTGGTTTCACCCCCTCACCACTGACTTACCTGTCCACTGCTTGCGTGGGACGATTGATGAATGAGGTGAAAGATTCTGAAGGACCTTGCCTTATGTCTGCGTAACTAGTTTCTGTAACTCCTGTCAGTGGAATTTGCACTATTGCCTTTCTGGCTGCATTCTTGGTGTCTGTCAACACTTCTCAAGGAAGAAGTCTGGCTTGACGAGCTGGATTGTCAAGTGGTGGATCACCGGCCAATTGTGCAATGGTGAGGCCTGCATTCGCTCCTCCCTGATATTTGTCCCTGAGCTCATTAAGATCTCTTCTCCATTTTGCTTCCCATATGATGAACTGCGAGTCGGTGAGGATCACTGAAGCAAGGGATTTGAGGTCAAATGGTGTTAAATCATATATATTAAATGTCCCTTTTAAAAGTTGTTTGAAGTAGGGAGACCCCAATCCATTATCACAAATGGCTTTCATCAGATCTTTGATGACTTCATGATCCAATCGCTCCCATCTTGGTTTTGCATCCTGTGTATCATGAGTCACCGGCATTGCCACACTTCTTGAACCCATCGGAAGCATCTCCCCTTTCAATGCATGCTCTCTTATTTCAGTCCAATCTGTTGCATGAAGTACCCGTGCACCAGGAATCTGTGTCTTGTCCGACACTGGAATTGATTGCTGTGTTTCTAGCTTCACTGCTGCTTCATCCTTTCCAGATCTACTTTTTTTGAGGCTGCACCTCATCCTGTTTTGTTTCCTTTTCCTTTTCTTGAGGAACAGAAGCTGGGGAGTGCTGAGCACCACACAATTTCTCTGCAACACCTTTCCTCTGAGGAAAAAGTCGAGAAAAGAAGACATTGTGTCTTGTTGGAATTCTGAAGCTGCTTCACTGAATTGCTGGAAAAACTGCTTCATAAAGTCCTTAGATAACAAAAATGATGATGCTTGACATGAAAAATCAAATGCTTTTGCTGTCTGGATAGGAATGCCCTCTGAAGCAGTGATGCAGATGATGTCGTCATCAGTGATTGACATGTCTTGTTCTTCTTGTGCAGCTTCATTTTCCCTCACCATCAACAAAGGCTCGCTCAGGTTTTGTTTGAATTGCTGTTCTGAAGAAGTTGATTTTTTGTATGAAACTGGAAGAAAGCGGTGTAATGTAGCTGTCTCACTGCTGAAGGGTGCTCCACTCGGTGTGCCTGACGCTTGTTGTGATTGTTGTGGTTACACAGTCCCATCCCTAAGTGACGATGACAGGTCGACAGCTGGTATCTGTTGGCTCACGGTACTGTATGGATCTGATATTTCTTTCCCTGCCTTTGACGGAGCATGTCAAGTTCTCAAAAGGCTGTCAATTTCTGGGTACATTTGTAAAACCTGAGAGAATTTTGGACATGCGCCCATCTGCAGAAACGCAGCAGCTGTGTTTGAATTGCCGCGTGTAGGTGGTTCCACGACCAGTGAGCCACGGGTGGGTGGAGTCGAGCTCCGTGATGTTTGCTGCGTGGGGGTGGCACCCTGGAGAGACTTTGCGCTTTGGCCACGCCTCATCCCTGCCTGTTCTGCCTCTGCCTGTCCTGCCCCTGCCTGTCCTGGCCCAGCGGTGTCTGGTGAAGTGTCCCCTCCCTGCTCACCCCCAGGGTCCGCCCCTTCTCCCTCATCATCAGAATTTGCCCCACCCAGAGCAGGATCGTGTTTCGGGCCTCGTCCCACTCCTGCTGCGCCTGCGCCTGGACCCACCGCTGGTGTTTCTGGGGTTTGTAGTACTCTGCTTGGTGTTTCCCATTTCAGTCTCCCCCTTGCGCCCCGCGACACCGATGTATTTTGAACTGTGTTGCTTCCCGTAGCTTGCGTCATCGGCGTGCGCCAAACTGCCGACATGGATCCCGCCTCCCGCAATGGCTCATTTCCACTGCTTGGGAGCTCGCTCCATTTGTCTGCGAACTGTTCTCCCCTGTGTTCCCCCCCTCCCGACTCGACACGCTTCCCGACCGTGCTTCACAGCGTTCAACGCCCTGGTGAGATAGGTTAGGATCGCCCCCGCGCGCACACACCACAGTTCCGCCCTCCGCTACTGACTCAATCGGGACCTGTTGTTCTCCCGGTGCTCCCCCCGCCTCCTCCTCCCCGCCTGCACCCTGTTCCTGCACAGGAAGGGAAAGGAGCAGTGGGGTGCTGCTGCGTGGTGACTGTGGGGGCGTGAAGGGACTCTGAGGTGGACTCTGTGTCGGACCTGTCTTCCCTCTCTCTTGGGAGAAGTGTGATGTGCCCTCAGGAGCTGCTTCAAAATAAAGCATGTCCAGCTCCTCCTGGTCACTGGGATGGATTAAAAGTTTCTTCTTTCCTGGGACAGGCATTTGATCGGCTTTTGGGTCTTTTGATGTTTTTTGTGGTGAAACCTGAGAGAGCTGAGAGCTCCCCCCTCCTCCATCTCCCAGAGGAGGTATTAAACCTGGGGAAAGCAGCTGTCTGTCTCCTCCCTCTGACTGGCCAACAGATAAAGCGCTACTGTCCTCCCTCCCGCCACTTGGCAGCTGCCCAACTTTGGGACTTCCATCGGTATTCTCCGATATAGCTTCTAACATAATTCTACCTGCGGACAAGAGCTTAGCGGCTCTCTTGTCCTTCTTTGTGGCTCTATCATACAAGTCCCTATTTGCTTCCTGCCAAAACCCTGTCTCAAATAGGACACGGGTCTCATAATGAGGGTAATTACAACAGACCCAGAGCATCAACATCCAGTGCTCATTTTCCTTGAGAACCACACCGTGTGTTGAAACCACCCCTGTTAGGGCAGCTAAAATAGAGATTTGTTCCTGTGAAGTGGTCCCCCCCATGGTCTAGATCCAGCTGTTCTTAACAAAGCACAAAGGCTTGGGTGCAGCTGTTGTCAAATTCTCCTCAGAGGTGTCCTGATCGCTGACCAGCAGGTTTCAGGGTGACGGATTCCAGGGCCCTTGGAGATCTGTCAGTCTGGGACGAATTTGAGATTAGCTGCTCTGGCCAGAAATGTTCTTATCTTCCGTGGAGCTGACCATCTGGCTTTTTATCTCCTGAGGGTTTGCGATGTTCACTGCAGAAGGTTCGCTGTGACCCTTTTGGTGCCCCTTTCCTGGGGCCCACCCAGGGACACTAGTTCTTGGCTTTTGTTCTGAGATTCAGGTGGGTTTAGAGTCTTTTTGCCTTCTGCAAGAAGCTCTGAGCCAAAGGTAAAAAAGAGACGGAGTCTTCAGGTTCTGATTTTTCAAGGTTGCATTTTTCGTTTATTGTTTCTTATCTTACAATTTTCTTAGTACCCAATAAAGCTCTGTGCAGCTGCTCGAGCATCTGTTGACTCCCCCCAGACTGGGCTGTCACTATCTTTTATACCAATTGTTATGTGTTCTTTATTTATCATTATTTGCCAATACCTGTCACTTACACTAAAAAGGACATCCCTACTTTGACCCAATCTCTTTAAACTACTTTGTGCCACCGTCACTGCAGAAAATGGAGTGAGGGAAGAAGAAAGAAGAAGCAGGAGACAACACCCCAAATCCTCCATCTTGCTCCCATTCACTTCCATACTAAAAACCCAAACCTACTGTTTTCTCACCCTGTGATAAGCTAAACTACTATCTTTCACACTCTTGTGGCTTGCAATCCTTCCCACAGTGCAGGAAGCCTCTCCCATGGACTGAGATCAAAGCCAATGTCCCTCTGGCCTCTGGGCCAGGGTCCCAGACCCCCCCTGTCCAGGTCTCTGACCCTCCAGGGCAGCCAAAGGAATGCCCTGGACTCCAACAGGGAATGAGTGCTAGTAAAAACCTAGAAAGAACAATCTTTAACTCCTCAATGGGAAGGTCCTTTTCAGGTATTGCTGATGACCAAAGCTGCAATCCGGACCAAGGAACAAGGGTGGATTCATGCCAGCAGAATCAAAGGACCTGTGGAAGAACCTAAGGAGTGGACGATTACTTCTGAAATGAGTGATACACAATTGACTCTTAAATGGGGACTGGGTGGTAATGAACTGGGAAGACCCAAATGGTCCAAGAAACATATCCAGGATCACACTTAATTGGGAGATAAGGCCAAGCTTATATCAGTGGTTTCAAGTACCGCCTGGACAAGCTTTGAGATGCCTCTGATATCGTCCATGGGGAGGAATACTTCCACTCCAAACAGGAGGGTCAGGACTGTTTCGGACAGAGAACTCGTGTATTCACGCCTTAGCCTGTGATTTATGCAAAGAAGAAGAGGAGTTGCAACTTCCATCAGTGCCAGACCAAATACCCTGTTTGATCCACCCAAATACCAGACATGCTACCTGGGTTAAATGTAAATGTTTAGATTGTGGGAAGAATTGGTATTGTAGTTCACATAAGCGATGCTCTCGTTGCAGGAAGTGTCAAGGGCCAAATCGATCTCCTATCCAAGTAGAATTCAAAGAAACTGAAATAATAACTTTGTTTTGCGGATGGGAATTATTAGTGCCTGTTGAATGGGAGATACCTGAAGAACAGTGGAAACGACAGTTAAGGAGTGTCAGAAAAGATTTGTCTGGAAATTAGCTAAAAGGAAGTGACAAGGGAATAGAGGGCAAGACCAGATTGGCCTCTGTATTCACCACCAAGAAGATCAAATACACCTGCTGTGGGTTGCAACCCCATAGGCATGGGAGGTGGGAGTATAAGCCATACTGGACCTCTGTTACTCCTTTTTCTGTCACTCAGTTTTTGTCTTCTCCCTTTAATTGATATTGACAAGGCCATACTACAGGTGTTACCAAAAGTTGTACATGGAAAAACACCGAGGTTCATTTTTCATTTCTCACACTCATGTCAACAGCCACTGTTATAACCCATCCAAATTAGGCAATTGCATACATAAAGGGAAAAAGTACTGGATTACAGAGAACTTAGGAACAAGTGGTAGCAGGATGGGAAGTCAGTGCCCAAAAGAGGAGAGATGGATTTGTTTTACCTACATTACTGGGCACAAAGTACAAGATTTAGTAAAAGCACAATTGATAAGCAAAAAGGCTAAGTCAGTACAACCCCCTAAACCTGTGCCAATTTCAATCAATGATTTGTATACCAAACTTGAATCAGCAATTAGAAAAAGAAATAGATAGCTCAAGGATGGGTAAAAATCAGTTTGTAGAATGGGGGGAAAGAATAAGTAAGGAACTTGACATAACCAAATGTTGGGTCTGTGGAGGGGCTTTGATGTCAGAAGAATGGCCATGGAAAGGCAGCATCTTAGGCCTAATTGAGCTTCTAAAATGGAACCAAGCAAGTACAAGTGGAGAAAACAGACCAGAAGGGTGGATTTTAAGCTCAACAGTGATCAGGGAAGAATGTCTCTGGCACACTGGGAAAAACTTCCTCTATGAAGTAGGAACAACAACCTGTAAAAAATATAAGGTTAGTAATGGAACTTCTGTATGGTGGGTCCCAGAAGAACCAACTGTGTATTGGACTCAAGAAAAAGCAAAAAAAGTGAATTGTAAGTATGATAACAAAACAAAACTTTTTCAATGTAATGATACAGGTAAAAATCCTTACTATGGCATCCCGTAAATCTCCAAATTTTGGGAGAATATAGATCAACAAAAATTTAACTATTGGAAAGCTCCAGACGGCTTATTTTGGATATGTGGAAAAAGAGCATACCCTAAACTCCCCTCTCAGTGGAAAGGGAGCTGCACTTTGGGAATTATACAGCCAGGATTTTTTCTTTTACCAGGACCTGATGGGGATCAATTAGGGATACCAGTTTATAAGGATCTAAAGAGAAACAAAAGAGAATTGATTGGAGGATTCCAAAAATGGGGAGATGAGGAATGGCCCCCTGAATGCATACTAGAAGCATATGGGCCAGGCACCTGGGCACAAGATGGGAGTTGGGGATATCGAACCCCAATTTATATGCTAAATCGTATTATAAGACTTCAAGCCACTGTAGAGATAATAATGAACAAAACTGGTCAGGCAGTGGAATTAATATCATGGCAACAAACCCAAACAAGAGTGGCTGTGTATCAGAATAGGTTGGCTTTAGACTATCTGTTAGCTGAAGAAGGGGGTGTTTGTGGAAAGTTCAATACATCAGATTGTTGTTTAAAAATAGACGACAATGGAGATGCCGTCCTGGACATAGTCAATGATATCAGAAAAATCGCCCACGTCCCAGTTCAAAAGTGGGAATCAATGCTAAATACTAGCTGGTGGGATAACGTGTTGGGAGTAGAATGGTGGAAAAAGTTAGGCTTCTTCCTTTTATGCACTACAGCTGGTCTACTATTTCTTCCTTGTCTGATTCCTTGTTTCATTCGGCTCGTCACCAGTGTGGTAAAAGGCATGCAATTAGTGGACATTGACCAAAAGCTGCCTACAACAACACCACCACAAAGGAATATGGTGTTAAAGAAACAAAATAATATAGAAGACCCCTTAAAGGAAGCGAGATTGATTTGTGAAAAAAATGAGTGAATACTGAAGGCTAGAAAACAATGAATATTGTTCAAGCCAAATTAATTATAAAAATAAAGGGGGAGGATTGTGAAAAGTGCATATTATATGGCTCTACGCAAGATATTTTCTATATGTATTATGTTGTATTGATGTTAATGTTGTATTACTATTTTCATAGTATGGTAAATGTAGTTATGTAGTTAAAATGTAGTTTTTATATGCCAGCCACAGGAAAATGTAAATCTTTCAGAGAAAGAAAGAATTTACTACTTCCTTATCAGAAGAGACCAACTTCTCCTGCCTTGCTCAGCCCTGAAGACGCCATAGAGATTAAAGGAAAGAAGTGACACTAACCAGAGACAATTCATTTTTTGAATGGAATTTAGGCATCATGTATGAAATGTATGAATATTCTTTTACAGGCTATTTAAAGGCTATTGCTTTTAAGGGATAATCCTTTGTTAACGGGGGTCCTGCTTCAGAGCATTTTTGCTTGGGGAGGCACCCAGATGTCTGTAACTTTGTTTTTATTGTTTCGTATTGTCCTAACCCTAATTGTTCAATTTATTACTCTAATTCTATTTTTATAACCATCTTATTCACTATTAAACTTTCAAAATTTTAAAAACTAGTGATTGGCGTTTTTCACAAGGTACGTAAGACTTGTAGGCCTCCTCTGCCCAGAAACCCATTGAACAGTGATGAAGAGAGGAAATAGGAGTCCTACCAAGGGTTCATTTATCACATTTGCATTGAAAAGGTAGAAAGGTCAGAATGAGGAAGACTTCTTTACTTCCTCATTTTGGGGATCCCTCCCCAAGAAAAGGACCACCGACACATTTCAAAGAACAAACTATTCATGCTTAATAGCTTTTGAGCTAATTACAATACGAAGCGGGGAACGGGATGTTATGAATATGCATTTGTGTTTTGGGTATTTAATACTTCTGTAAATAAAACGACTCTGTGATCACCTGTAAACTGCGGTGTGAATTTGGGAGCTATCCTGCACACTTCCCGGTGTTGTAATAAGCATACACTTTCTAACTTTCAACTGTTAGAGAGGTTTTCTCCGTCACAGTTGGGTATTGATACTAGATCAGTACTCACATTTTCTTTAGTAAGTCAAGATGACTTTGCTTCTATAGATTCTGGAGAAAGACCAGGGATTGGACAATAAGGTTGCCACCTCTCCACTTCACTGGCCAGGCTAGAAGTCCATCAAATGTCCCTCATCAGAGAGGAATGCGAAAACAACCACTTTGTTTATGTTACAAGCATGAGAAGGCTCCACTACAGAAATGTAAACATTCACAGAAGGCTAAAACTCAGGGCCAACAGCCAGCCCGTTCTGATACATCACCACCCTGGTTTGGGATAATTGCTTTGCTAGTAGCTCTAGGGCTCTTGCTGTTTTATTAGTGTGTTTTTTGTTTTGTTTTTTTGTTTGTTTGTTTGGTTTTTGTTTAGGTGGGTTTTTTTTTTTTTTTTTTCCAACTGTTTGCAATTTAATATTACAGTTCAACATAGATATAGGGGTTCGGTATCCCCACCTTCCATCCTGAGCCCACGTAGTGGGTCTGTATTGTTCAATAATTTTTTCTGGTGGCCATTCTTTATCTCTCCAAGTTTGAGTTCCCCCTGTTGGATCTCGTTTCCATTTTCGGTGTATTTGCTCTTATAGTGGTTTTCCCAATATCCTGTCTTGTGGTTTTGGTAACAAAAAAACCCTGGTTGTATTATCCCAATTGTATAACTGCCTCTCCAGTCCTTAGGTAACTTACTATAGGCCCATCTCCACAAATCCAAAACATACCTTCTGGAGTGTCCCAGTCTATTGTGGTCCTTGGGAGCTTTTCCCAAAATGTCTTTAGATTTTCTACCTTCTGGACAGGATTTCCTATGCTCCTATTGCACTAAAATAACGCTGATTCCTTTACTGTACAATTATTGTTATTAAACAGACTCCAGTATTTATTAGGTGCCTCCAGCCACTACCAATTAGCTGTAGAGTTTGTGGTATATACCTTCTTACAGGGAGTCTCTCCTACTTTGGTTTTAGATGTTTTTCTGGGGGGGGGGAGAAGAAACACTTGTTCCTTACCACTGAATCTGTTAGTACCCATTCTTTAGGACTGTCTTCTGGTTTGGTAATTTTACTTCAATTCCATTTTAAAACTTGCTTAACCTCTAGCCCTGCACACCTCTATGGCTGCTCTTTTGTCATATGGGATCTTTTATAAATCTTACAATTAAATACATTTAATTCTGCTGCTACTTGCCGCATCAAGTCTAAAAATAAATTTTGGCTCAAGGTGGGAAAATTTAATTCAGACACCTTCTTTTTTAGGTTCTCACAGAAATCAGAATCTGGGTTTTCAGGCCGTGTTGTTTTCTTTATAGTTTTTATTGCCTTTTGAACTCAACTTTCTTTATACTGATCCTGTACTCCCCTGTTATCAGAATGTCCTTACATGCCTGATTTGGTGAAACATATATTCCTCTCCCCTGGCACATACATAGCTGCTAATTTTCTTCCTTTTTCTTTGTTTTGGCCTGTATAAAATTCTTGTCCTCTCTCAGTATGATTTTGCAACTTCTCCTGGGCATAGTATTTTGCATTCACACGAGTGTTTGCTACTGTGGCAAATATAAAGCCTCGTCCATATCGGATGGTTTGATAACACTGGGTGCATGACCCTGCCCAGGCCAGATTCAGACTCAAGGTAGTAATTATGAGTGGGGGTCCAGTGTAACATACCCTTCCATTCCACCAGCCTATTGGGTTGCCACCAACAGCTGGGGTCTGAATCTTTTTTCATGGCAATGGCAGGGATTAATCTCGTCTTGCCCCCTGATGTTGCTCTTTGGTTTTTTTTCACCCACTGACTCTTTACTCTCTCTTAATTCTTTGCCTTTACCTGGTAGGTTGTCGAGGTCACACTCCACTCTTTTAAGATCTGTTTTTGCTCTCAAATTGTGTTTAGTCTTGTTCACCCATAGCTTCCACTATTTTTTATTATCCTGGCATACTCAACCTGTTGTCACTAATATTTTCAGTGCTAGATCTGTTTCCTTCTGGATCTAACTTTCACAGCTCAAACAAAGGCCTCGCAGAATCCTGGCTCCCGATAAGTGGGCATACCACAACTCCCTACATTCTGTGTACCTAAAACAGCCCTAGGGGTTACAGTCACAATTCAGGCTGGTACATTCGACTTCTCTTGGTCTTAGGTGGTTCTTTTTAGGATGTCTCCTCGACATTCTCTTGCCCTTCTTTTCCAAGGTTATTTGTAGATCCCTGGGCTGTGAGGTGATTTTCCACTGCCGTCATTGGTGGTTCCACTGGTTCTTTGACTTTTGATGTGTGAATCCCTCTTTCTTTGCTGTTCTCACTGATGTGTCTGTTGTTAGGAGAGTTAAATATATACCTTCCCATTTTGGGGTTAAAGTCTCTTCTTTCCAGCTTTTAATAAATACTCACTCTCCTGGTTGTATCTTATGAATTTTAAACCCCAGTGGTCCCGTTTGGGCTAGCATTCCTTTTTCTTTTAACTTGGTCACATGCTGTCCGATTGTTTGGATATAATTTCAAATAGATATATCTTCAATCATTATTGATGTTTGGGGTATTTCCTGGGAATATGGCATTCCATAAAGCATTTCATATCCTTAAAGCCCC
>JAIXNV010000387.1:18369-31343 GCA_020917445.1 Riparia riparia
GGGGGGGGGGTGGTGGTGGTATTTTTTTTTGTGTGTGTGAGGACATGAAGCTATTGCATTGGGATTGGTCTGACTGTTTTTTTGCTTGTTTCCACGACATATGGTTTGCATTGCTGTTTTAAGAACCTCTTTCCTGAAGCCAGTGAATCCTTTTTTTTCCACAGATCTTTGCCCACAGAGCTGGTAGATGTGGTCTTTATGCTGTTGTGCTGCTGCGCTGCATGACATTTATCACTAAGAAGTCTGCATGAGGCCAGGTATCTAATTAACAATATTAGGAGGGCATAAGTTGAGGGAGAAAGGAAATGCGGTTTCTGATGAGGTTAGGTTGGTAATTACATCTAGTGTTCTTTGGGCAGCCCTGCACTAATCCATGGGAGCAAATCTCTTATACCTATAGGAGAAAGGCAAGTAGAGTCTTGTACGGGTGCATATTCATGATGTTCACTAAAAGAACATGTTTTTTCATACTGTCTAGAAGACTATGTCTGCCTACTAAACAGGCAGCAAGGTGTGGGTCTCTTCATGTGGTATTATGACTAGTACACTTTGTTTCTCTCAAATTCCAGTTATTGTTGTCAGCACTGGGTTCAGACACCATTGTGTCATGCTGTGTTGTTCATTTCAGGCTTTTAAGGGGAAAAGGGTAATGGTTTCCAGTCATTTGCATTTGTGGCTGGCTGCCTGTTTATGCTTTGGAAATTACTATTATATGCCTTGGTATAAATGAGAAATTATGTTGATAAGAGCCTTACTAGAAAAACAACAACAACAAAAACCTCTAAAAGTTATGCTTGCATTAAAAAAAGCATTTCAAATATACATACTGCTCATAAACAAATAAAAAAAGAAACCCTCACTAAACAGGGTTTTGGGTTGGGTTGGTTTTTTTTTCAGTTTTACAAAATAATTTAATGGATTTTTACATTTACAAAATTGAAGATGCTTTAGCAATGCCATTGTGCACACCTTGAGTGTTTGTCATTTTTTTCTTAATTCTCTTCCTTATCTTCATTTTGCTTGCCTTTTTATTTTTTACCATACCACCAAGTGCTCAAAACCTACAATGTTTTGTGTTTCTTCTTGTGTGCATGTGTGCCATGTGTAAGGAGTAGGGGATGTGGCAAGGCAGACAATGAGGGCAGCACTGAGGTTAGCAAACGCGACCTGACTTTCCCCTGTGAACAGTCACAGATTCCTACACTGCTTGTGAAAACTGTATGTATGAGGTGGTGGTGGTGGCAAAGGTGGGGAGACACAGGGGGCTTAATTTGAACCAGGAAAATGGCAGAGTGAAGAAGTCATTCATATTCAGAGCACTGGTTACAATTTTGAGCAACTGGTAAGAGACTAACAAGCAGCTCATAGAAATGGCAGTCAGAGTAGAGTATAGTCGAGGTCATCATATCCACCCCTTATGAAACAGGCAAATCTGGTCTGTAACTGCACATGTATGGCTAGATTTGCAGCATGAAAGCAAGGCAGCAATTATTTAGCACTGTGCCCTTGTGGCACTGGGAAACTTCCTGCTCTCTAGCAGTCACGGGAGATGGAAGAGGGCTAAAGGAGTCTGAATGATTTATGTACTGCCTGAACAGACTTCCAGCAAACAAAAAAGTTTTCGATGCCAGGTCTGTGCTTCAAAAAGAATCCTTATTCTCAGTATTGGTATTTTTATCACTGTTGCCATGTTGACACGAAATGAAGCTGTATTCTGGCATCCTGTCTGGTTCTTTGTAGCTTGCGAGTTAGAGTCTGGTTTGATGTGTTACTTCTGTCTTAAAAGTGTGGCTTTCCTCCTCTCACTCCTACTTCCAGTTCCTTTATCCCATTTGCAGCTCTACGGCACTTGCATTTTGGCCCAGCTCAGGCAGTACCATATGTTCTTTTCTGTGCCCAATCTTACAAAGTTTGTAAACCTTTTTGTTGTTGTTGTTCCTTTTTTTGTTTTGTTTTGTTTTGGTTTGGTTTGGTTTGGTTTGGTTTTTTTCCCTCTAGACTGAGAACATCTGAGCTTTGTCTTTGTTTTGGAAGCAATGCAACATGTAGGATGTGTCCTCTTCCCTTCAGGTAAGACATTCAAGGTACCATGAAATTATGTAGATCATGGCAGGTTGAAGCAGAGCAGACAAAAAAAAAAGACTGAAGGATAATTCTCAGCATTATCTGGGAAGCAGAGAATGTGAAAGCGACTTACTGAAATAGAATGAGGAGCTGTAAAAATCGTCAGAGGCCACCAAAGGGTTTCAGTGTAGAAAGGTAGGCACAAGAACACAGCTGCAGTTTCATTTCCTCAAATGAAAAATGATTTATAGGTAAGAGAGGAGTAAAAGACCTGGATTTTTCCCATTAACCTGGTTTTGTTGTGTTCACACAGGTATTTTTTACATTTATGTGTGTAGACAGTCTTTGATGATTACTTGGATGGGGCTGTGAACAACCTGCAGCAGTGGAAGGTGTCCCTGCCATTGGCAGGGGGTTGAAAACACTTTATCTTTACCATTCTATGATTTACAAAGCACTGCAGTCAATCTTGGCCAAAATATGATTTGGAAAATGGTTCAAGTACCAGTGACAAGCTAAAATATGTGAACAGGCAGCTTATATGGTTGGCTTTTTTTTTTTTTTTTCTCTTTTGGGTACTCTTTGTACAGGTCAGAAACCAAAGGTCTTTCTGCATGGGAAGATTGTCTGTGTTCCATGTAAAGGTTTTTAACTTTAAATTGCCACTTGCAGGAGCTGGTGCTACTTCCCCCTGTATACTCCTGCTGCAGTACAAGCACAGAAACTCTATAGCCAACTGCAGTGCAAAGCAACCCTACCAAAACTATGGAGTAGCAATAATATAGATGAAGGGCATCACTGATGTCATAGACTGATGGAGCAACAAGAGGAATTTGTTAGACTAAGCTGTCAGGAGAACCTGTGAAGTGCACAACTAACCCTTCAAACTGTGAGAGAAAGCAAAAATATTTTTGAATTCCTGCAGCTCAGCCTGGGAGAAAATTCTTTTGTATTTCCAACCTGGAGGACGCTGAATGCATGAACATTTTTGGACATGCTCAGCTCTGCTTCCTACCTTACACACTTTGTGTCCTCCACAACTATATTTAAATAGGAACAAACAAACAGAAAAACCCAAACCTCATATTTTTCCATAAACAAAGGAAAGGCTACTGTAGCTCATTCTGGTGGGCAACTATATGACAGGAAATTTAGCTATTTAGGTGTCCTGTTGCCTTGTATTAATTTAATAGATATTCTATGTATAAAACTAGTATGTATAAAACTATGTATAATAGTATTTTGCAGTATTTCTGTATGGGAAAGAATTTAAAACACACTCATGAATATATATATATATATATTTTAGCCCTCTTTTATCAAGTCATGTCTATTTTTCCAAGTTTCAGAATATGTCTCTGAATCAAAACTGAACTCTAAATATTAGCATAATCAGTGATACTTTCATGTATTAAAAATGATTGAGCTAGAAACTTAATAGGTTTTTCACTCATATTTTTCTGTTGTTCGGGTTATGACAAGTCAAGAGGAGATTTAATTTAAGACAGAAGGTGAGAGATAATGATAAGGTGATTAGCTAAGCGAAATGACAAGGCGTGAACAATGGACGAGGGAAAAATACTGGCTGTTTATTTGCAGTTTAACTGAGAAAAATGTGGACAAAAGGGAGAGGAAGAGTTTGCAGGCACCACCTATGAATAAAATGTGCTATTTTCTAGGAGCAGAAGTGTAGAAAGCTAGACTAGGAAATAAGGAAGGTCAGGGTATTTCTTTTTAATTATTTCTCTTTGACAAGCTTTGTGAGTCCAAGCTAGGACAATTCAGGAGGTTGTCACCTCCATCTGTCCATCACATCCATTGAGTGGCACTTACAAGTCCCAAAACCGGCTGAAGAGCAGTGGGTCTAGTCCTGAAGTGCTGTGATTCAAAATTCAGCATAATAATGCAAACCACCATTGATTTTAGTCTGTGTTAAGATATTGATCTATGAACTGCTGTGTCTAAGAGCTCTGATCCATGATGATTTTGGGATTTAGCAACCTTTAGGGGCAGAAGTCAATTCATCCACCCTTGCGGAGAGCAAGGAGAGGCCATGAGACTAAAGAATGCCTCTAAGATGTAAAATTGGTTGATCTGTGTGGCCAGAGTAAGAAAAGTGATAGTCCCTGTGGGCACAGAGAGGTGCTTTTCCTGGGAGTATGAGCATGGTGTCACCTTTCAGTAGCTCACTCTGTTAGTCCTGCATGCATTCATCTGCTGAAGGCCTCATTTTCCTTTTCCATTCTATCCAATTGCTTTGAATTGTTTTCTGGATGTATTGGTGACACCATCATGAGTGTTTGCAGTGGCTGGTTCATGTTTTGCCGTGGGTATACAATGTGAAAAACTCTGTTTGGTTAATTAAACAATGTTGCTCGCATTACCAGTTGATAAACAGCTGGTTTCAGGCTCAGGCTTATTCCTGGGCATAAGTTACACTATATAACAGGCAGGGTAAAGTCTCAAAGTCATAACTTACCCACTTTATTCCAGACAGAGCTGCCCTGAACATCTTTCCTACAGCATATACAGCTGGCATTTCTGTATTTACGGGCTTTTGGGGTTTGTGTGGGCTTGTGGGCTTTAACAAAACCCAGTGTTCTGAAAGGTAATACATTAGAATAGTCACAAACCCAAGAAATTCAAAAGTTTACCGTTCAATCATAATGATAAAGTACTGCTTCCACTACATAATAAATTTACATGGTTGGCACGTGTATTTTTGTAAGGAATAATTTTAACCAAAAAAGACACTTAGATGTGTATTGCTAAAATCTCAACAAAACATGTCACATTTTACTTTTCTGTCTGTTTTTGAAGACTAAAATGAAGTAGACAACGGTGAATTGGAAATAGGGATAGTTTACCTTCTGTACTATGATACTGGAAGGGTTTTTTTGTTATTTTGATGCAAAGCTGCATCACGAGTGACACTGCAGCGAGGAGAGCATTATCACTTCTTAAATTTTATAATATTTAAAGATGGACTAAAAATGCTGTCCGTGTATTACTATCTGCTTACAATACAAAGCCAAGCACATTTGTCTCACACACCTGAAGTATTTCAGAGAATATGAAGGGGTTTATTGGTGATAGATTCAGAAATATTTTGGAAGTGAACATCAGAACAGACAAACCCTCAGGCTGAAGTAGGTGAATAATTAGGTAAGGATGTGCTCATTACTCTCTATGGGCCATGAGGTTCCTTCTTGAGGCTTGAACTCCCCTCGTGTATCATCATCATCATCATGGAGCGACCATAAACTTCAAAGGGAAACCATGAGGAATCCACATAAAGTCTAACTACTAACTTTGGCACATGGAAAGGGGGGAAATTGTTCAGAATTACAGTTGCAACTCCCAGGGTGTAGGACTCTATTAATTGAAGACCATAACTTCTAATGTTTTTTTTATCCAAAGGTCAAAGGGACTTTTTCTTGGGGTTTTTTGTTTCTTCACTAGAAAACTTAATTTTGTGGAGAAGATATTCCTTGGAAAGACTTGCCTTTGATTTTCTGGTCAGCTTTAGGTATATTATTGATCTGTAACTGTTTTTGTTCGTCTTAGTAACCAAACTGCAGTGACAAAGAACAAGCTCCTTCACACCTTTGCTCTTATTGATTTTTTTCCAAATGCACTTTTCTGTTGCTATCTATCACGGCAACTATGCCTTTGCAATAATATAAAAGAGAGAAACCCACTTAGAACATGCTAGATAGTTTCTAATGTGGAAAAACTGAAGAAACACTGGACTAATAGGATCGTATTCAGTGAAAACAGCACTCTCAGGTCACTGAGACTCCTTCTTGAGGATGTTCCTTGCATTGAAATATTCCCAGATTTTCCCCTGTACGGTCTGGGACTTTTAATCAGAAGTATCGCTACAGCTGCAATTAAATTGGAGCTATATGAGCCCATGCTTATTTCAGAATTCATATAGAGAAAATCTCTTCTCGATTATGAAAGGTGATCATGAAAATCCCTGCAAGGCTCAGAACTTAGAGACAAACAATAAAAAGAAAATTTAAAACATTGGCTTACAATTTTTGATAAAGTGATGTTAGGGAAGAGTGTCTTTTTAAGGGGATTGCTTTTTCCTAATGAGAAGTTTCTCCTACTAATTTTGAAATTAATATTCTGTACTTCTTATTTTCTTTTTAATGTAAGAAAGAAAATATTAATATTCTTGTAAGTAGGGCACCATCATTTGTTGCATAATACTTTACATTTATGTTTTCCAAATCATTTACCTCAGAGAATGAGCATAAATATGTAGGCTTTGAATAGAATGACCAAAATAGAGTAAAATTACCTTTCAATAATTCATTTGTATAATTACACCCTTAGGCTTCTTAAATTATGGCAGAGACTCATTCAGCAGCTGTTATTAGCTTAGAGTAAAGAGAAGTGCAGTTTTTTACTCCTCTGAGAAACTCCGATTTTTAGTCCAGAGAAAAGGGTAAAGAAATTTCTTGTGGAATTTGTAGGAGCAAGACAGAATTCACTAAATCTAAGAAATGTGATGTGTGCTGGAGACTTGCTTTTATAGGAACCCTTGACATTCTGGTAAGGAAGATGCTTCCAATATATTAAAAAATATACATCTTCCATCTTTTGATGTAAAATTTGCTGTTGCTACTTCTGTTTTAATTCAGCTGAAGTACCTGTATGCTAAATGAAAGTTTGTATACCATTTCTGAACATGAATATGTGATTTTCTTCTGGGATGTAGAACTAGAAGATAGGAATTTCAAGAGAAAGTAGAGATTTCAGCAGATGTGCTCTGGAACATGCTGAAGCATAACTACCATGCTTTCTTGTTGCCATCAGCCACTGCAATGTAATCCTTTACAAAAGCTGTAGGCTCAGTTTCTGTTAGCATTTGCAGTGCAGATGTTCTCTTTTTGCTCCTAACCTGTTGCTTTGCTTTTTATTTTTTGTGATGATCACTTAGTGTAGCAGTGCAGCTTATGTTAGGAGAACTCAGAAGAACTAAGAAAGATTTTAAAAAGTTAATGAAGAGATAATGCACTTTATCAGCTCAGGTATTTGGTTTGGATTTTTCCATAAGTAAATCCTTGTAATTCAGTTTTGCATGTTTATCTGTACCAAAAGCTGGGGGTTTTTGTTTGATTGTTCCCCTATAGGTAATATGACCATGATAAATGCATTACCCTGACTCCAATGGGTGGTGTTTGTATGGTACTGAATGTCAGAGTGGGTGCACCCTGTGACTAAATTTGGCTGGATGCCTCCAGAGAGCTGCTGCTGGTCTGTGAAAGAGTCAAACATTTATGCATCTAATCACACCTTCTTTTAGCAATAACACTTTTGTACCCCAAGATGAAGTGGGGGAGGTTGGAGTCAATGATGGTTCTGAATTTGCCTCCCCCACCACCCTCCTCCTTTCCTGCCTCCTAGGGGCTGGCTTAAGCATGTCTTCTGTCTCTTGTTCCAAAGCCTCAGCTTGGTATACTTTGTCAGGATGGGTGCACCTCTGATTTATTGAGCAGGTACTACAACACCGTTTGGGCTTCCCTTTAGTAGCTTTATTATCCTTTACAAGGGCTAATACTAAAGGATCAGATGGTGACCTCATTCCACAATCCCTTTGCCACTCGGGATGATTCCTGAGAGTGAAAAACATATCAGCATAAGCTACTTCTTGCCACTTTTGTTCACTCAGAAGGAAAAGCATCAATTGTCATAATGTCTCATAGTCCAGTGCACCGTTTATTGGCCACTTCACACCTTCATCAAGTTTATATAATGGCCACCATTGTGTACAAAGCTTAGCAAGCTCCCTCTTAGTTTCGGTACCACCACAGCCCACCAGTTCTTTCCAGTGTGTTAAGATACACCCTAAAGGGCTTCCTCTGGGAATCTCTTTGCTCTCATTTGCCCCCATGTTTAGAATCCCTTTTGGTCCAAGATGTTACAAAACACAAAGTAGACTACTTCAATTGCGTTTCTCAGCACCAAAAATTTCTCGGCTATTTCTGCTCGCTCTGGGCATAGGTTCTGGGCTCCCTGCTTTCTGCACACAATCAAAGCCTTTTCTTAGAGAGACCCAACTCCAAACACCAACCCTTTTAGGTTCTCAAAGAAAATAGCCAGGGGTCCCTCACGACCCCAAACACACTCCACCAGAAGTTTCAACAAGGTCTCGCCGAAAAATCCTACAGATTTCGGTCGGGACACCACACAGAAATCCCTCTGTGAGAAGGAGGTGGGGCGGGTAACCCTGATCCCACGCTGCCTCTCCACTCCTCTGTGGTTAAGGACTACACCACCAGGACTTTAAAATATTACCACACACTCTAGCAACTGCAAGCCTCACAAACAAGCAAAAAAAAAATTATTTTTTTTTCCCCCCCTTTAACTAAAACACTCACTCGTCAAAAGAACTTCTTCGTGTTTTACAGGGAGTTTAGAGACATGGCCCGAGGCTGCAGTGCCTGGATTCCCCTGCGGTTACCAGCGAAACAAATCACCCCCTCCCAATTGCTGGGGCTGGCTCAGGTTTCAAACCTCCTTACGCCACTTGCTCCTTTTAGCTCAAAAAAATAAACAATTTAAACTTACACAAATGCTTTTTTCACCTAACAAAACGTCAGCAAAATCTTGTTGCCAAAAGCACACGCTGTTCAAGCTCACACACAGTCCAATTCCCCTCCAGCACGCAAACTGGATACAATACAAACACTTTAAATCCTTCCACTCTCCCAAACAGAGGGATCCTTCCGCTGATCTGGCTGGGAATTCAAAAGGCTTTTACAACTTCAAGCTTGCAAAACTCCTAAAAACATTTACACAGGTTACTAACACATTCCAAAATCACACAAATCAAAACGCTTACACAAACTCCCACAGACCACGATACATACAGTGCACCAATAATTCTTCCACACCTGAGGACACAAACACACAAAACCACAAGAGCACAAAACACGGATCCGTTCACACCACACACACCCAGTGCACTCGGGGCCGCAATCGGGATTTTCCGCGACCCACAACGGGACCCTTCGCGTCCCAGAACGGGCTCGCCACATGGATTATGGATTGTCAAGGTACCTTTAAACCACAGACTGTAACCGGAGCCACCACTGCTCCTAATACACAACAACACCGGTTATTTTACTGCCGCCGCTGCCCCCTCACGGGACACGGACTACCAAGGCACCTTTAAACTGCAAGATGACACAACAAAGACAGGTTGCCACTGTCCCCACTACGGGACACGGACTACCAAACCACTGACACCAGGCTCCACAGAGCTGTCACAACTTTTACAAACAAATCCAAGAGGCGTATGTTGTGCATGAGACGCCTCTCAGTGTCTTACCAACCGCCTACAGCAAGGCACCTCTTTTCAAATATAAACATACCTTTTGTCCGGAGTTCCAGCAGGTTCTGGTCTTTCCCTGGGTAGTCAGCAGGACCGCAGGAGCCCTCTTCCCAGAAAATTCCGGGTGGCTGCCCAGAGGGGTCCTGGACACCGCTGGTCCCACGGCCAGAGAGAGCAGTCTCCTGCCTGGCTCGCCAAAATGACTTCTTAAAGAAATATTGATCTAGTATCGATACCCAACTGTGATGGACAAAAACTCTCTAACAGTTTAAAGTTAGAAAGTGTCTGTTTATTACGACTGGCCAGCACAGCGGGATATTTCCCTAATTCACACTGCAAAATTCACAGGTAATTACAAAGCCTTTTATTTACAAAAGTGTTGAATATCCAAAATACAAATGCATATTCATACCCCTGTCACCTCCCATTCCTCGCTTCATGTGCTACTTGGCAAAAAAGCAATTAAGCATGCGTACTTTGTTTCTTAAAATGAGTCAGGGGTCTCTTCTGGGGAGGGGTCACCCGAAATGAGGAAGTAAGTTGAGTCTTCCTCGTCCTGACCTTTCTACCTTTTCAATGCATTCGTGACACAGAATCCTTGATAAAACTTATAGCTTCCTGCCTTGAATGGGTTCTTTAAGCAGGAAGTCTGCAGTTATCTTATATCTTATTTACCCCAGCTTGTTTTTTCGTTACAGGCACAGCTACATAAACATGAAGTTGACAAGCAGTGAGTTACTAAATCCAGGGTAGCTTATCTAAGATCTGGCTTCTGTTAACTGCAAAAAAAGATTACCTATCTACTTCAGCTAGTTCAGCAACTTATTATCTTAACTTTCCTAAAAATCCTTAGTTCCTCATAATTAATGTTATAAATAAAATTGACCAGATTTGATTTATCAAAAATTTAGAATTTTATTGTGAGACAAAATATCAGTCTCAAAAAAGCCACAATTAAAAGGACAGCGCCGAGCCCGGGATCGGTGCCGGGTGAACACGGATAACAGACTCTGCCAGTCTGCTACCCCCCCAAGTTCACAACTTTGGTCTCCAGCCGCCCCGCTTTATACACTGGATCGTGGAGTGAAGTCAGGGATTTCGCTGGTTTCCCCTCCGAGGCGTCTTCATGAATCATGCAAGTCCTGGTATCGGGAGTTTGAATGGACCGATAAAGTGAAACAATGCAGCTGATGGTTGGACCCGGGTGTGTTGTGGATATGTTAATTTTCAACGGAGACGGGTAGAGATATCCATCTGAAGTGATCATCTCGGTCTTCGGACTTGTATCTCCGTCTTCCGTTGTCCTGTGTGTCCTTTTCAGGGGTTCCTGGCAATGATAGTTTCTAGGCACCCTTTTCTGGTAATTCCAGTCATTCTTTCCTCATATCCCTCCCGTCCTTTCAGAGTTGAGGAAATTCTTTTATTTTGGTTTTTCCATTTTACTTTTATCCATATTATTTCAAACAAATCTCCAATACTCATATTTATACAGTGAACATTTACCTTTTGCAATTTGATAACACGAATTAACTTTAGCACATATATCACAATCCCCCCTCTTCCAAATTCACCAATTTAATTCGTGTTTCGGTTATAGTCTTTTTTCTCTGCCAAGATAAAAAAAGCCTCTTAACCATTATTCTGTTAACTTTTCCCTTGCTGTTTTACTCCAATATGTTCTTTCCGTGTTTCCCTCCTGTATTTGGGCTTCAAATTTTTCTAACACCTGGGCAGCAGTACTCTTTTCCTCAGTTAGGTTCATAATTTTTGAGGTAGCTTTGTTCTTGGCTAACCCCCCTGAGGCTAATCAGGGTCCAGAGGGAGGGCTGCTATTTGCATTCCCTGGACTACGGTGTGAATTAGTCTTATTAGGCAAGGTATTAGGCAGGGTAAGAATACTAATCCAGCCACAGAGCACAGGATAAAGAATCCCACCTTTTTCCACCAATCTCCTGCTCCAAATATTTGATCCCACCATGATGCTTTGAGAATCGAATTCCATGTTTGCACTGGGACATGTGCCACCTTTTTGATTTCTGCAGCCAGATCTCTGATAGTCTCTCCATAGTCATTTATTTCAATACAACACTCTGAGTGGTTAAATTTCCCACAAACACCCCCTTCCTCTGCTAATAAATAGTCTAAAGCTATTCTACTTTGGTACACAAAAGCTCTCATCTGTGAGTGCTGTCTGGCCAACAATTCCAAGGCATCGGAGGTATGGTTAAACACTATTTCTACTATGGCTTGTAACCTAATTAGTCGGTTCAACAAGTATACTGGGGTTCTATATCCCCAGCTCCCATCTTGTGCCCATGTGGCGGGGCCATAGTATTCTATAATGCGTTCTGCAGGCCATTCTTCTTCTCCCCATTTTTGATTCCCTCCCACTTGTGGAAATTCCTTCTTTACCTCTCGCTTTCTCCTGCTGAGGGTCTCATACAAGGGTGCCCCTAGTAAATTGCAGCCAGTTCTGGGGAGTGTAAAGAAAGAGGGTCTAATCATTCCTGGGGTACAAGACCCCTTCCATTTCCGGGGTAGCTCACTATAGGCTTTTTTCCCACAGATCCAATAAATTCCACTGGGAGCCTTCCATTTTATATTTATATTTTCAGGCTTTTCCCAAAATTCTACTAACTCGGTTAGAGAGTAGAAAGGGTTAGCGTTAGCTAGCTCATGTCAGCAGAGTTCAATTCCCTCTACCCAACTACATTTCTCTTCTTTTTTCTTTCCCCAGTACCCATTAGGGGGTTCTGGTTGCCATATCTTGGATTTATTGTTAGAATTTACAGTTAGAGTGGATAGACAAGGAGTGTATCCTACTACATCGTTGTAAACATTTCCTTCTCTGCTTATACAAATTGTCCCTATTACTCGTTCGTCTAGTGTCCACCCTCCTGGTCGGGTTAAAGTGTTTAAGATTTTGTTATCCCATTTTAACAACTGTTCAGGGGTTAAACTCTCACCTTTCCAGGGCCATCTTTCTGCGGATCTCAATCCTCCGCAGATCCAACAATTAGTTAGCCCTAATTCGGTAGCAATTTCTTGCACCAAATCCAGGAAAAGGTTTTTGCTGGAGGTAGCCAGGCTCCAATCATTAGATTGTTTTTCCAATTGTTCATATTGCTCACTTAGTGTCCTCATTCTTTCCTGCTCCATTCTCTTTTTCTTAGCTGCTAATTCTTGTCGTTTGAGCTCTAAGGCTACCTTCTGTATCTTGTTCTCTGGGTCTAACCCCTCTTCATCTTTAGAAAAACAGAAAACCTTGTTCATCCTTAAACAAACCCTTTCATCATTTTCACTCAATACATTGAGTAATATAGGTCCACTGGCTAAAGCAGCTGTTTGCAATTTTTCATTTTGTCCCACCCAATATGTTTTCCCATTCAGGGCACACATTTTCAGCTTTTTCTTATCATAACATAATGGGTTAACTTGTAAATATCCTACAAAAGTACTTTCTCTCTTTCCCCCAATCCAGACAGTTCTGTTACATTCTTTGCAGGTGGGGATCAGAGGAAGACTGCTTACCTCCCTTTTCTTCCTAGACATTGCCATC
>JAIXNV010000388.1:0-12057 GCA_020917445.1 Riparia riparia
GAAGTGCATAGCACCCTCAGAACAGAGAATGGGAGGCTACCATGAATTAATTCTTGTTGGATTTTTTTCTGCAGTATAAGCTAAAAATGCAGTTTGAAACACCACAAAAACTTTTCCCCCTCTTTTCTCCAAGGGGAGTAGAGCTGAGTTGCCCCATCTCAGACTACAAAAGTTCAAAACACAGTATTAGCTTGCTGAAATGTGGCCTTAAGAGCTTGATTTTGTTATGGACGATCAATAGCCAATTTGATATTAAAAAAAATTATTTCACTATATTAAAAAAATAACAATCTGAAGCCACCGCAATAAAAGAGACAACCTCGATCCCAGGTTATCGAAGTTGGGTGAACGTAGAGACGGTCACAACTGAACCAGTCTTCCCCCATTCACAATCACCTAGACTCAGGTTTTATACAGTTTTTCTTCCCTGAGGCAGTTTTATTGTTAGTTTGTATCTGCGTGCATATTCATGTGTTTTCTTTCTCTGGCTGCTTGGCTCCGAATGCTTCTTCCTGGCAGAATCAGGCACTTGAATGGGGTTCCGAGAAGTCGGCATTGGGATACTGATAGCGACATCTCTGGGTCCTCCTCTTCTGGATTGGTATCATGTGGTAATCACCGGAGGAGGCAGATGGCTCTTCCTTGATGGATGGGACATCTCCTGTTTGGCCATTCCTTTTGGTTGTTAAACTGGACTTCACCCTGCCATTGTTTGGAATCTCTACAATTGCAAATTAGTCTTGGCAAGCAGAAAAGTATCCACAGTTTTGTGGAAACCTTCTGCTTGTAATACAGTTCGTAGTTTATAACATATAAAACACAAATTTATCTCAAAACATATATCACAGTCCCCCACCCCTTTTCATAAACATATTAAATTCGTGTTTCTTTTAATATTCTTAACAAACTCTTCTAATTTCTATATTCTACTATATAGTTTGGGATATGCAAAGCAATCACACGAGAGACGAGAAATTTCGCAGGGCAGAGTTGTTCCTCTGAGAGAGCCAAAGCTGAGAACCAAGGCGGAGAACCCTCTCCTGTTTATTTCTTACTTTTTATACATTTGTGGATCTGACTGTGGATTGGCTTCTGGAGTTTTCACCCCTCAGCCGAATGGCCAGACCAACTGTCAGTTACAATTGTCTTCAGGTTAGAAATATGCAAACAAAGGACAGAGAATGAAAAACGAAGGATTTGTTTACGTTAATGTCTGTGGGAAAAAGGTAGAAACTGCTCCTAATATTGTACAGTAGCTAAAAGGTCTGACTCCATTTTATGAACAATCAAAAGGCTTTAAAAAACTCAGAAAAACCAGGGTGACACTACTACATTACTAACAGTACTTTTTATACTTTAGAGTGATGATAAATTATCCTCAAATTTGCTATAGTCATCCCATTCTTCTTGTGATATCTTACAGTATTTCTGGTAGACAACATTTTCTTAATTTATTTTTTTCTCAAGTTTTTCTAAAGCTTCTGCCACTTTATTAGCCTCTTTTCTTCCCTCTAATTTCATTATTCTGGACATCTTAGGGATCTGACCAGTTTTTTCAACAGCAAGTTCGGGGTCTGTGGGCTGCAATCTGCATGCCTTATACCACAGAGTGAATCAGTCGAATGAGACAAGGTATCAAGCAAGGCAGAAATATTATTCCAGTAATGGAACATAACATACTTTTTCCACTAGGCTCCTTGTCCCAACAACTGGTCCCACCAAGGGGCCTGGAGGATAGAATTCCATTTTTGCACAGGTACATGGGCTACCTTTTTAATCTCACCTGCTAGGCTCCTAATGGTCTCCCCATAGTCATCTATTTCTATACAGCATTCAGATTCATTGAACTTACTACAGACTCCTCCTTCCTCTGCCAATAGGTAATCTAAAGTTATTTGATTTTGATATACAAAAGCCCTCATCCGGGAGTGTTGTCTAGCTAGCAACTCTAGGGCATCTGAGGTATGATTCGAAACAATCTCTACCACAGCTTGGAGTCTTATCAGTCAATTCAAAAAATAGATAGGAGTTCTATAACCCCAACTTCCATCATTGGCCCAGGTTGCAGGACCATAATATTTTATATTCTTTCTGCTGGTCATTCCTCCTTTCCCCATCTCTGGTCTCCACCTGCCATAGTGTCATAGTTTTGGTACTTACTCTTTTTGTGAGAGAGAGACTAGGAGAAAAAAACAAAGCAGGCTTAACTTTAAAATGAACAAATAGTTTATTAACTTACAGTAAAAGAATAGAAAAAACAGAAAGTTGGAAAAAAACTAAAATGGAATGAAACTTCAAAAACTTCTCTCTCTTTACAAACTGTTTACTTTTTTTACAAAACAACATAAAGAGACAAAACTTGTAATTTTCAGTCAGTTCTACTATCTGATAATAGTCTTTCATCAATTCATTCGGGGAAGAGTATATTTTTGAGTCATGGATCCCACTGACAACTTAGAACAGTTCTCTTGTGGGTTTTAAACTGTCACAAAAACAACCGCCCAGAGAAACCTGCCTTTGTGACCCTCCCAGGAGCAGTTTCCCAAGCTGCTTATGGGTCATGGGTCTTACACTTTTGCATACTGGGGTGTCACCTTTTAAAGATGAATAACTCTAAAGCAAAGGATTCTTCAGTTCAAAGTACAGAGATATCTTCTCACTTCTTCACTGGCACAGGGGTTTCTCATTTTATCTCTGTTCAAGCATCTTATAGGATATTACTTAGTTCATCACAAACGCCTTTGCTTAAATCTACACACAAATTAAAACAATCATCTCCCCAAATGCATATCTTTCCCATGATTTAAAGGAATGACTTAAATATAGAGTTCATTTCCATGGCTCAAATAAGAACAGAACAACCAACTCTTTAACCCTCTGTCCCTAATAGTCTTTTCACTCTTGCTTTACTGACTTTATCCTGCTGTTCTTTATGTTCACTCTGTCTTTCCTTACTTTCTCAGAGAAGGGCTGAGCTCTGGAAGCTTCATGCTGCTAAGAAAGAGTTAAATCTACTTAGAGTCATTATTTTTCCCTCTGTGGCTCTTAGTGTTAGATGTTTCAAGGCCGAGCTGATGGAGGAGGAAGAACTCACAGAAACATCAGAGGTTGAAGCACCCAGGCAGTCTGGAATCAAAAAAACTAGGCAGGATCATAAATGCCTTCTCAGCCCACCCCTCGGTGTAAATCAGGGTGGCTTCAGCCCAAATAGTGCTCATAGTTCTTATTAGGGACCTGGCAGAGATTTCTCTCTGCCCTAAAAAAAATCTGAAGAAAGTAGCTGTTAAAAAACAGCAACTTCCCCTTCCTCCCCCTTCACCCGGGAGCCGATGGAATCTGGCCAGGCCTCAGGCCAGCTCCCTCCCAAAAGGGGGGAGCAGCAGGCCCAGCTGGATGTTACCTGTCTCTCTCTGGCCAAAGGAAGAAGGCAAAGACCCCATCTCCAGGAAATGAAGGGGTTTTATATGGTACTTCCCAAAGTCTCAACTAACAATTTCAGTGGTCAGAATAGATGTCAATATTCTAACTAACTCTCTAATAGGTCTCTGTCTCTTCCAAAACAATTCCCAGGTTCTGACCTGGAGAATTATTTTACATTCTTTTATAACTAAAAGCTAAACTGTACTAACCCATGACACATAGGAAATTCTTTCTTTTATTCTCTTTTCTGTCTATTTAGTGTTTCATACAGAGGGGCACCCAATAAATTGCTCTCTGTCCTGGGTAATGTGAAGAAGAGAGGCCGAATCATTCTTAGTGCACAGGACTCTTTCTACTTTCTGGATAATTCACTATAGACCTTCTTCCCACATATCCAATATAGACCATCAGGTGCCTTCTATCTCATATTTACCTTCTCTGGCTCTTTCCTATACTCTCGCACACCTTCTAAGGATTGGTAAGGGTTAGCTCTGGAAACCTTGTGCTAACATAATCCAATTGAGTCCAGCCACTCACAGGTTTCCTCTTTCCTTTGGTCCAGTACCCAACTGGGGGCTCTGATTGCCAAATCTTGGTTTTGTTGTTTGAGTTTACAGCTAGAGTGGATATACAGGGGATATATCCTACTAACTTATTATATTCTTTGCCTTCCCTGCTTATACAAATAGTTCCAATTATTCTTTCATCTAATACCCGTCCTTCAGGTCTTTTTAGAGTTTTTGAAATGTAGGCACCATCTCATTTTAAAAGTTGCTCTGGAGCCAAACTCTCACCTTTCCATGGCCATTTCTCTGCCGATTTGAGCCCTCCACAAATCTAGCAACTAGATAGATGCAACTCTGTGGCAATTTCTTGCATCAAATCTATAAATAGATTCTGATTGGGAGCAGGTAGTCCTCAACCGCTGTATTGTTTTTCTAATTGTTCATAATGTTCACTCAGAGTTTTTAACATTTCTTGTTCCACCCTTTTCCTTGTCTACCTCTGATTCTTGTCTTTTTAGTTCCTGAGTTATCAATTTCATTTTACCTTCTGGATCTAGCCCTTCTTTATTCCTTGGAAAACAGAAAGTCCTTTTGAAATGTAGGCATATTCTATCATCATCATTCCTGAGGAGGTCAAGTATGATGGGTTCATTATCTAGTGGTGCCTTTCTGTTATGTTTCAAATTCTGTCCTACCCAATACAATCTTTCCACCTAAAATACACATTTCTAATTGACTTTTATCATAACATAACTTACTGACTTGGTAGTATGCAACAAAAGTAGATTTCATTTTTTTTCCTATCCACACAGTTCAATTACACTGATTACATGTGGGAATGGTCGGCATCCATCTAGTCTCCCATTTGTATATTGCATGGATGGATGCTTTCCTCCCTTTGGATATAGGCTTAGACTGTCCGTCCTTAGGTATCGCTTTCGGGTCGTGGCATATCACCCCTTCTTCCAATTTACATAAATTGTATCGAGTGCCATTGAAAGTACAATACCCATTTTCTTTACCCGGCTGACCATTTTACTGGGCTTGGTACGTGACAACTTTTGTGGCAATTTGCCCTGTTAATGCTGTCTGCGGGCATTGCTCACATTCATTTGTGGGGTTCTGCCTCGACGGATCCTCGGGATACAACCCACCCACCTGGCAAATGGCTAGGCTCAAGACCCTCAGGATTCTCCACCAGTGTACTCCTCTGCTTTTGCCTCTGCCTATGGGCTAGCAGCCAGCAGCGAGGTAAACCATCTTCTCGGCAGAAAGAGTATTCTTCAGCGTTCCAGTGCTGGTCTGATCCGCAAACCTCCTCTTAAAAATGCCCCACCTCGATAACTTGACGGTGTCAGCCCTGCAGGATACTTTATTAGTCCTTCGGCACTCAATTGCAAGGACCTCAGCCTTTGCATCCTATTTTCCCTTATACCTTTTTTGTATATTAGGTACCACTCTGGAGAATTTAACTCCAGTAAACCTGCATGAGCAGCAAGCACTAAGAGATGGATAGTCTCCTCCTGTTCTTCCTCCACACACTCGGTACACAAGCTTCAAGGCCTATATCTTCTTTTGCAGTGTGTGACCTAGATCTCGTGACAATATTATTTCTGAATATATTACAGTTCTCAAACTTATAATTATTTCATGCAGATTTTCTTAAAGTACATTTCAACTTTTAAGAGTTACTCACAATGTAGCTTTTCTTAACTTTACATACTGAATATGATGTTTTAAATATTTTTCTCTTTTGTTGAAGTGCAAATACTTCTTTACTAATATACTACTAGTTTACTTTAAAATGATAGAATCATAACAACTACAGTACAAATTTAACAATTAGAGACAAACAGAGACTGGTTAAACAGATACGCATACATCAATTATAAGCTACAACACACGTCTGGACTTCAAACACACAAATTTGGCTAATTCACTTTAGAGCCTCTAGCTTGATCAAACTTTGTTTATAATTCACAAATCTGAGCAGACACTTAAAGGGTCCTGATCTTACAATATCCTGAACATTTTGTTAGTCCAGCTTCTTTGTTTGTGGAGGTAGTGACACAATAATTTACAATTAGGTTGTGGTTTCTTGGGGGGTTTTTTGGTGTGGTTTTTTGGGGGTTTGTTGGTTTGTTTGTTTGTTTGTTTTGTTTTGTTTTGTGTTTTTGGTTTTTTTTTATTTTAGATTTTCCTTTAAACATCATATTTCTCACACAATTTAGTTTCTACTTTTATTTTTACATCTTCAGTTACAGTGATTTTAAAAAGTTCCTTCCTGCTTTACTACTATTTTTTTTAAATATTTAATTCTTTTTTGTTAAGTGCTAGAATTAAATAATTCCTCCTTGGCATTTCATAATCACTTTCAATGCTCTCAAAAACTTTAATTTTTTTTTAAACCCTTCTTAAGATCTCTAAAAAACAACAAAAATAAAAAGGCTCTTAAAAACTTAAAAGAATTTCCAAAAATTCTCAGAAATAAACCCCCTTAATCTGCATAATTGCATTAATCTTTCCTAACAGTCTCTTAAAAAACCCCTCAAAACTGCACATTATCTATGCATATAACAAAGAGACATACTTTAACATCACTTTCTTTGCAAGATTCTTTTTACTAACCCTTTTACAGCTTCTATTAACATTTCTAGATTCTTTTTCAATCTTATTAAAATCATACTATTTCAAACCACTAAGTCATCTCAACACATATTTCTGAAGCCATATCTTTGTTGTACCTTACTAAAACATTTAAAAACCTTCTAAAAATTAATCTTTTATTAATTCATTAAGCAGCTCTTTTTCTAGATTTTGTATTATTTTTAAAAGTATGCCCATAATCTATATGTTTTATATTCTTTCTATTAATAAAGGCATATCCTAAAATTTTTCTTTGTAAAATGTTTTTGAATAAACTATCAACATATATTCCTCTTTTTTCTAGGAAAGAAATTTTGCTATTTCTCTTTACCACCACCTTTAGATCTTTTCTTAATACATTGAAACTTAGTTTTAGAAATTAATAAGATATTTCTTACCCATATATTGGTGTCTCTCTTAACTACATTTTGAATGATAGGCATTTTAAATCTTTCTCTTCTTCCCCCTTCCATATAAGGGTCTTTCTATATTTTATATCCTTTTGGTATTTCTGTTATACGTTTTCTTTACATCAAGATCAACTATAAATTGCAACATTTTTCCTTGAGGACTTATTTTTAAAGCTACTAAAGGTGTTACATGATATTCATTTCTTGGAAAATAACTCTTTATTCTTTCTCTTGATGTACCTGGATTGGGATTACACTCTGTCTCTTCTATCTTTACTACTTCAATTAAGATCTATTCTTTTCTAGGAAAACAAGGTTAAACTTAAAAATTTATACTTTATATCATGTAGACTTTTACTTATTCACAGCTACTTTCTCAGGGTTTAACTTCTTTTTCTTTTTTGTGTTTTAATGCCCTAGGTACTTTACCTCTGGTTCAGGAAGCTGTAACTTTAATTTTGATACTTTTAACAGCTGTAACTAATACCTTAGTTTGAAACTTTTGTTTATCATTCTTTACATAAATATTCTAAGCTTCTCTTAACAACTCCTGTAAACCCCTCTCTTGCTAATCTTCTAACTTTTTAATTTTCTCTTGTACATCTTCCTATGATTTTGCTACAAATTGTGTTTTTATCAATGCCTCTTTTATTGGTGAATTCAGATCCACTCCTGAATACATTTGCAGGTTTTTTTGTAATCTCTTGAGCTAATCTGTAGGAG
This sequence comes from Riparia riparia, assembly GCA_020917445.1. Classification (NCBI taxonomy): domain Eukaryota; kingdom Metazoa; phylum Chordata; class Aves; order Passeriformes; family Hirundinidae; genus Riparia; species Riparia riparia. Next base: position 7,706 of record JAIXNV010000388.1, read on the forward strand.
ATTGGTCTCTCCCCTGACATTCTCTGAATACTTTGCTAATGTTCTGTCTTCAGGGAACAGCTTCTGGAACCCCTTGTATTATTGTTTTCCTTAGATCTGTCATATTTTGATGACCCCCTTCCGTTTGGGCATCCTACCAAGGTCTTTGATTTGGCCACTTCTGGTCTTAGGTACCCCTTGCGGATTTTGGGGTTGTCATCCTCTTATTCCTGCTTGTTTTATTATTTCTCTCTCTTTAGTAGAAAACAATGTCCTTAGCTTGCATATTATTCTATGGGTACATACTGGGTCTTGAAAAAAAAAAGCTGGTCTAACCTGTCTGACACTTCTGGGGATCATCTATCAGCTTACCCATCTCCTTTTAAAAGCTTGGACATCTCTAGTGTTAAGGGGGACATTAACATATCTCATTACTCTCGGTGCTGTCGATATTTCCCTTAAAGGGAAGAGGTGCCCCTCTTTATCTTTGTCACTCTCACTATTTTTACTACTAATTATTTATTTTATTTTTCTCCCTGTCCTCCTTGAAGGGGGAGAATAAGTTCTTGCAGGGAGTGCCGTTGGTTTTGTGATCTGCACTGGATAGGTAGGGGGTGGTGGGTGGCAATTGTGAAGGCTGGCTGGGCTGGAGCTGCGGAACTTGGTATGGGGGAGAGGGGGGAGGGGGGGGTGTAGGTCCTTGGGGTGGTCCCAAACCTCTTTCTTGGTCTGGGTTGGGGTTTTAGTCTTAACAGCAAATAATCTAACTGCTGACCCTGTTCATATTCTTGCATAGTACTTTTCTCCTTGATCTGATAGTTCCTTACTATTTATATAAGTATTTAGAACTTGGCATGCTTAAAAGACCTAAGTATGGCCTAGACTAAATCGCTTCTAATCTTTCCACACACCCCCCCCGCGCCCCCCCCCCCCCCCCCCCGCCCTCCCCTTTTATACAGTAGTGAATCACCCTTTCTTTAGATTTCTCTTCCTCTGAGGGCCAATTTCCCCAATTTTCTTACATAAATCCCAGTGGGTTATCTGATGGAATTTCTGGGATTTCCCCCCCCTTTTCTTTTAAAGACTTTTCTTAGCATTTTCTCTGAACTTTACTTTTTCTCTGCCTTATCTTGCTAGATGTTTCAATCTGGTTCCCAATACCTCCTTTTTTAGTATCCAGGCCTTTTATAGGGTACTGGAAACACACTTTTAAAGGATCTAGTCCTTTTCCTCTTGATCTTGTGGCTTTTTACTGTCTACATAATTCTTTTGGGCTTGACAGGTCCCTTTTAAAAGTGACAAACCCGAGCCATATTAAATTATTTCTAATCTCCTTGTCTCCCTATATTTCTACACAATCATATATCATTTTTTTCCTTGGACCTTTTTCTCCTTTCAGGACAATCCTTCCAGTGTTCTAACATCCATCCCAATGGACTATATCATGGAATTTCCAGAGCACCAGTCTCTTCTTCTAACACATGTTTTTCCTGTGTCTTTTTCTAGGGTTTGCTCTTTTTCTGTCTCATCCTTTTCTTAGATTTAGAAATTCACTTACCTTTTAGAGATCCTGCTTTGTGTTTTTCTTGGCTGCCTGAACAAAGTTAAGTTCTCTACCTGAATCTTGGTTTTAACTAAGTGGGGTCCAAATTACCGGACTACTTACCCCTTCAGTGAACTGGACTGTGGGTTTTTGGCCAGTAATGAGCGCTCTCTCTCTCTCTCTCTTCTCTCTCTTCTCTCTCTCTCTCTCTCTCCCCCCCCCCCCTTGTTCCGGACTTTACTAAGTCCTAAGCCAAAAATGTTTACCAGTTCCTGAACTCGAAAGAACGTACCTTCCGTTTTGGCTTTCCGTGATCAATCCCCCAAACTCCCCAAGTTTCGGGCTTGACATGTGAGATGAGTTTTATCCCATTGCAAATGCTTGCCCCTTGGCTGACCATGTCCCTCGCAGGAGAGTGGAACTGCAACCGTGGGGTCCACACTCACTCCATGATAATATCACGTCTCACTCACATGCTCAATCACATCTACTCAACCAGCAATACTTACAGTTGTTTTTCTTGTGTGGGCTCATTGTGCACGTAGAATTTTATGAGTAAAAAATGACTGCCGCAGCTCCTGAACACCTTCCAAGTCTTCCCTGAGTTCTCTGAGAGCTCTTGAATCTGACACCCCCCTCTTTTATTGTAGCTCTGGCCTAAATTGGTTTGTGATACAATTGGTTCTATGGGGTTTCCCAATCAGTCAAGCCGCTGAAATCAGCAGGGCACCCCCTGAATAGATGGGGTCCTGTAGCACCGAAATTGTATCCGAGTCACGTCACCAACTGTTATGGACGATCAATAGCCAATTTGATATAAAGAAATTTTATTTCACCATATTAAAAAATAACAATCTGAAGCCACCACAATAAAAGAGACAACCTCAATCCCAGGTTATCGAAGTTGGGTGAACGTAGAGCGGTCACAACTGAACCAGTCTTCCCCCATTCACGATCACCTAGACTCAGTGGGCAGGTTTTATACAGTTTTTCTTCCCTGAGGCAGTTTTATTGTTAGTTTGTATCTGCGTGCATATTCATGTGTTTTCTTTCTCTGGCCGCTTGGCTCCGAATGCTTCTTCCCGGCAGAATCAGGCACTTGAATGGGGTTCCGAGAAGTCGGCATTGGGATACTGATAGCGACATCTCTGGGTCCTCCTCTTCTGGATTGGTATCATGTGGTAATCACCGGAGGAGGCAGATGGCTCTTCCTTGATGGATGGGACATCTCCTGTTTGGCCATTCCTTCACCCTGCCATTGTCTGGAATCTCTACAATTGCAAATTAGTCTCGGCAAGCAGAAAAAGTTTCCGCAGTTTTGTGGAAACCTTCTGCTTGTAATACAGTTTACAGTTTATAACATAAAACATGAATTTATCTCAAAACATATATCACAATTTCTTTCACTTTAAAACAAACTTAGTGACTATTTTTGAAACAAACAGTATGGATTTCCTTGGGTGTTGGTTTTCATTCCTGTTAGAAATGAAAATCTATACTCCAATATTTAATCAAAAATTTTAGTTATTTATTAAATTATGTTCGGCAAAAAGCAAGCAAGCAGTGCTGGGTACGTGGGGGGTCCACGCTCCACCAACTTGTATACTAAATGTTAGTTCTCCAAGTATTTATTTGATATATTCATACATATGCATAAGCATTTCTCAGCAGTTCTCGGTAGCCACCCCCACTCCTTCCCCATTTCCCGTTACTGGCTTTGTCTGCACATGCTGCGCATGTGTGGGCTCTTCCTTAGTGGTCTTTTAGCTCTCTCCGGTGGTCACTGGGGGGAAGGCGGAGTTCTTCCTTACAGTTTTTCTGATTTTTCGATTCCTACGCAATTTTGCATGTGTAAACAATTTACATATTTGCTCAGGTTTTCACCTATTGTTTACTATATCCTGTCCAGTTGTTTCCTCTCTAGCCTTATCTGGCAGTTTCTCAGAATTCATCTTTGTACTTGTACTTGGGAGTACTTTGTACTCCCATGCTACAATCCCATATATGTGTGTGTGTGTGTGTGTGTGTGTGTATGTATATATATTTGACATTAATCATAGTTATACCTCTCACATTCCCAATACTTTGGATGTCGCAGTGTCCTCGCACATGCCAGGAAGGCGCTGACTGCAGGCTAGCTCAGTTCCAAGTCACTGCGCCTAACGTGTGTTTGGCCGGGGTTTCAAGCAGGGCAGGCAACCTCCTCCCTGAGGGGCCTTGGCTCCCCCACACCGGCGATAGGACTAGACTGAGACATGACAGTGGCAGCAGACAAAGAGCTGACTCTGTTGGACAGGGTTGAACAGGATTTATCAGAGGGGACACCGAGCTCCACCTCTGACCACTGCTGCCCAGAGAGAGAGCCCTGACCCCGGCCGTGCATGAACTTTTAACTGGGGGAGGACCAAGGGGTGGCAACAACGGGTCAGCTAATCAGGGTGTCAGAGGGTGTAACTGGGGGTGTCAACTTCTTAACAATAAACAAATCACAAGAGGCCGGAGGGGGATTTCCCAGTCACCAGCCTATCACTCAACGGCCTCCCTGGAACTTTCCAGAAACCAGGGAAGGGCCCCAGAGTGACAGACAGGGCGCCCAAGAGGAGAGAGAGGGGACTGACAGGGACAAGTCGGGGAGAGGGATGATTGACAGATGACAGCTGGTTATATGACAAACAAGTGGGAAAGAAACCATTGGGAAAACTGGGGGGTACATCGGAACAAACCATTACAATTTTCAGTATTAAACATATTAAACAAAACAAATTAAAACATGCACCGCCATATTTGGAGACTATTCTTCAATGCAGCAGCTGATGCTTGCACAAGAGGA
>JAIXNV010000388.1:17057-30993 GCA_020917445.1 Riparia riparia
TGTAGGAATGTAATTGTGGGGGTCAGTTTCCCTGAGCAGAGGATTGATTGAGTGCTGAAAAGCAGCATTACCTGAACTGGGTGCTGAAAAGCAGTAATGCTTAAGTAACAAAACCTGTATTTGTTTTGCTTTAACTTAGGACTCTTAGAAAAGGTCACTGGTAGGGTGAGTAAAAGGATAATGAACCCATAGAAAAGCTGAGTAGATCCAGTGAATTTGTGCTAGAAAGGGCAAACAGGAGAGCCTCAAAATATTATGACCTACTTGGGTTAATCTTAACGTGGTATAATGCTGATTATTACTATTTAAGAATTAACTTGTGTTTACAGCAACTGAACGTAGATTGACTGATCAGGCAGGAGTGTATTGGCAGCAGCTTAGTGGGGAATTCTTTTCTAATGCCAAATACCCCATTTCCAGTTACCTGCTACTGATTCCATAGGCTAATGTACCAGATAAGGTTCTGTCATTTCTCCAGTCTGATGTGGTTTTCTTCCACATGCATGATCATTAAACTGTAGGTGGTGAACTCAGTGTCTAAACATCAGCATTTTATTGTCTTTGCAATGAAAGTTCCAATGGCTGTGAGGATACTTTCCTTCTAAGCATGTGATTTGGGCAATATATGCTGCTATCACAGTGATACATACTGCTTATCTTAGGTGTGGGTTTGTCAGTATATGTAAAGTTTCCTTAACTATTTAATTTTAATTTTTCAATGTGTTGTCTCTTTCCAGGTTTTGCATGACAGAGAATTTCCCGTTCCAAAGCCCATAGACTACAACAGGCACGCAGTTGTTATGGAGCTTGTTGATGGATATCCTTTGTAAGTAGTGAAACTTGAATTCTCTGTGTTACAAAGACCTTGACAACCTTAGGAAAAGTAACTGGGTTAGGGTTTTTCCTTGTTTTCTACACAGAAATTGCATATTCTGTATGTTTTCTGTATTCTTCGTATATAGAGTACTAATACCCCTCATATGCTGAACGCCAGTTTGTGATCCTTGCTCTGTTAGTTCAGGTGAGTTTGTAACTCACTTCTGCACTGTTTATATAGACTACCACGTATAATCTGGTTTTGGGCTTTTGAGAAAGATAGTTTTGCTTGAGTTTTCCCACCTCTAGAAGCAATAAATATTATTGAGGTTTGTAGGTGAAGGGTTGGTTTGGTTTTGAATGCAAAAGGCCTGTCTCTTTCATACAGTAACCAGGTCTAGTCCAGAGACCTTAAGTGTCTAGTTGTAAAACAAACCAGCCCATTCTGTTGTATAGGATTCAAGATCTTAAGTTAATCAAAAGGGAATTAATTCCAAAGTAAAACAGTTGAAGATTAGTGTGGCAAGGACTTCCTTGTATTCTGTCTTCCCACCCTCATTCGTTAAACGATTCCACATCCATTGTGTAAACAGAACACTTCAAGTTCCTTGTGGCAGTCTGCAGTGGAAGTTTACTTTTTCTTCTTTTCCTAACATAATTTAGAAAATCTGATCTTGTAAAAGAAAATGCCAGGGGCCATTTGAATTTCACTGTAAGAAGATTTAGCTCTTACTGACATAAGATTACATAAAACAGAAGAAACATGTTTATTTGTCCATTAGATGTTTATTTGTCCATTATATACATAATGCATTGTGACAGCAGTGCCCAGTGGGAGATGAGGAGTGTGAGTTTAGATGAGGTTTAGCCTGGCTAAAAAGAGGCATTTTCTCCTCTTGAGGACAGAGTGGAAGTGGCACAGGTTGCTTGGGAAGGTTTCACTGTCTCTCTCCCTTCCTGGAAGTTTTCTGTCCCAGCTTGACAGAGACCTGAGCATTCTGGTGCAGTCTCAGATTTGACTCAGCTTTCAGGAGGATGCTGGACCAGAGACCTGAGGGCCCTTTTAACTTGAATTACTCTGGCATTCTGTCAGACGTATTTTGTGTACTTTATCTGTATTTTTAAATTAAGGCTTTCTAGGTTCAGAATATTTTATTTTGCTTAACTTTTCAGGTGCCAGGTGCATCATATAGAAGATCCTGCTGCCGTCTACAGTGAATTAATGGACCTGATTGTAAAACTTGCCAATCATGGTCTGATCCATGGGGATTTCAATGAGTTTAATCTCATCTTGGATAATAATGACCATGCCACTTTGATTGATTTCCCTCAGATGGTTTCAACATCACATGCAAATGCTGAATGGTAGGTTTAAATCTGAAGGTGTTTTTCCAAGTGCATCTGACAAATGCTGATGACAACAAACAATCAACCATTACATGTTTCCATAAGTCTTTTCCTGAAGCTTTCTCTGCCCTTGTTGTGATGCAGCACAAGTAATGTTCCAAATGAGGAATAAGTAGAAATGTTAACTGCAGAATAAATATGCAATGAATTTCTTCTCAGAGGTAATAATACTGTTTGGTTAAGAAACACTCAGAAATGAACTATATCCAGTTTCTCATCCTAGCCTTTTGGCTTGAGATCACTAATAGAAAAAATTTTCAAATAAAAACATATAGGCTAAATACTTCTTGTTGCAGTAGACTTCACTTTTTTTTTTTTTTTTTTAAACAATACTCTGTTTTTACAGGTATTTTAACAGAGATGTTAATTGTATTAAGGAATTCTTCAAGAAACGCTTCAACTATGAGAGTGAGCTCTTCCCAACCTTCAAAGACATCAGGTAGAAATGACCAGATGAATTTGAGTTCTACTTATGGCACTAGTGTTGGTTTTCTGAGTAAAGTGGATTCCTGTGAGAGATGACTGTGGGAGAAATAAAAAAATAGTCCTGGCTATGCAATTTTAAGTTATCATTTTCTCATTTCTATTGTTCAGAGTTACTATAACTTGTTTTCAATTGTGCTTGAAAACCCTCTGCTGCCTTCTTTGTCTTCTTGCAAGCAAGGAAGAGAGGTCAACCTGGAAAGCTTGATCCAAATGTTGAATGTCCAGGAAATTTTAACAGTGATGCAGAATCAACCTGTTTGACAGTTCTAATATATTGAGGATTAATTTGGGTTTCCATTTTAAAACTATTTTTAAAATGCTTGTAAATAGGGTGAGGCCTCCTCAGGCATTATTGCATTTAAACTTCTCTTCTCGAAGTCTTATACTACCTCTAAAAAGTAAACTAATTTTTCACTCATTTTAAGACAAAAACTATTGCCATGAAAAGGGTTCTATTTCATACTGAGCACTTTTCCTTGAAGATTTCCACACTTTAATCAGCCTTTGTATGTCAGACCCTTTATTATTCTGTTTGCTTAAACATGATTTGAACTTAAACCCAAATGTTATTCCTGCCAAAGCAGAACAATTTCCTGTTAAAAAAACCAAACATAAATGCAGGTTATGGAGATGAAATCTTTGGGAGGAGTTTTCTTGGATTACGTTAGTATTTCACCTAAAGCTCAGCACCATGAAGTCTTTTGTGTGTTTCAACAGTGAATCTTTTTGTTAATAGTGTGGGTAATTTTAGTCTAGCTTGGTTAGCATTTTAAGCCCAAAATGTAGTATATTGGTAACTTGGCTTATTAAATTTATCATATTAAAAGAAAACATTCCTTTTTCACAGGAGAGAGTGTTCTCTGGATAAAGAGATTGCTGCCAGTGGCTATGCAAAGGAAATGCAGGAAGATGGTGAACTGCTTTACCCTGCAGGTTCTGATGAGGATGACAATACAGAGGTGTTGGAATTTGTGGAAGATGCTGAGAAAGAGCTCAACTTCTTCAACAAAAATGAAGAAAACAGCGAAGACTTCATGTGTGAAGCGGGTGATTTCTCTGAAAGCAGAGCCTCTGACAGTGCCACGAGTAGCAGCGAGGAAGAGGCTGATGCAGCTGAACATACACAAAGACTGAAAATGGCAGAGTTGAGTTCAGCGTTGGAAAAAGCTGAAGGGCCAGCTGTGCCTTGGAAGTCCAGTGAAGATGCAGAGAGTTGTGCAGTTACTTCTTTTAAGGGCAAAAGGTTAATTGAAAATGCTGCAGAACTGGAAGGTCAGGCAGGTCAAGGAGGATTCTGTGAGTGTAAGGAGAATGAAGGTGTGTGCCCTGAGCTGGTCAACTCATCAGCTGTAAATGAGGAATTCAGTCATTACAGGTAAAGATTCTCATTTACTGTCTAGGAATGTGGCCCTTCCCATGCTCCCAAAAATGTAAATATGCCAAGTAGCTCAAAAGGGACTGCTCTTCAGCTGCCCTTGTTCAAACTGAAGACTAAAAATTCAATTTACTTTGAAAATCTAGCAGTAAATACCCTTCCTATTGGTGCTATGATCGTCCAGCTCTGTTGTAGTATCTAATGAGAAGACGGATCTTGCACTTCAAAGACCAACCTATTTTCTGTGGTGGATTTTTTCCCCTTTTTCTTCATTTCAGCTAATATTGGTAATGAAGTAGTTCCTGGTGTTAAAATACTACTTCTAAATAACATTTATAATTCAGATACTGTGTCAAAGCCAAATGTTCTGCTACTCAGTCAGCTGAAGTTACCAAGAAGAAGCTCCTTGGAGTGTTTTATCCAAATATATTGTACTGTATATTGTTCTGGCTTTTAATTCCTTTCCTGATATACTTAGAAATTCCTGCTTGCCTTCAGGCTAACCCCTTGTGTGTGAAATTGTTTCTTGAGTGTGCCAGCCCACCATGTATGTGGATACAGAGATCATACGCCTTCTCATTTGCTTTTGCTTTTCAGTTAAATATTGTCAAAATGTTCTGCAGGGTCTGAAGTGTTTTACTACCCTGAGGTTTCTCTTCTTGCACTTGATATTTACATGGCTGTTGTACAATAAATTCTTCCTTTCATAAAGTGCCTGTCTCGAACAACCAGTGTTAATGTTTGAAACTTGCACATTCTGTCACAAGTTTTCAAGTTGTCCAGAAAGTGAAGACTCAAACAGAGTGCTCATAAAGGCAAAGGTATATTTTTCTTGCTAGTGGAATAATGCGTTCATTTGTGTGTTTCAGTAATGAAGAGTGTATTGTTCCCATTGCTGGGCACAGAAGAAGGACTAAGAGCATCACATCAGTCAGAAGTGTTGGGAGCTGTTCAACCATTCCTCCGGTAAATATTATTTCACTGTGTTGTCATCTAGTGTACCCTCAGACCACCTTGAATTGCACATAGCTGCTAGCACCTGTTTCTGAAATTGTTCTCTGGCATTAATCACCTTTAAAAACAGTCACCATCTATCTCTCCAGTGTGATTCTCCAGTCCCATAGCAAAATAGGACTGATACTGCTGTAATTGTTTACCAGGAGTGATTTCCAGCACTCTCCTTCATATTTTGCTTTTTGGTCTCTCACTTAAGCTCCATATCAACACAAACAACTCTTATTTTCCCGATAACTAATTTGTATTAATATATGTTTGGGCCTGATATTTCTGGTCTAAGAGACTTTAGCCTGCTAGCATTGCTAACTTTGTCCCAAGGGAAAGTTCTCAACAAAGCTTCTTCTCAAAACAATCTTGGCAAAACAGCTATCCTTTCTCAAAACAATCTCTCTCCAGGTGATGTGTTGCTGTTTCTCTAGTTTAATCAATGGGATTAAAGAGGTGTTGTTCCTACTCACCAATCATGTTAAGTCTGTATCGGAACACATTATAAAAGGTAGTAAGAATTAGACAATAAAGCTTTTTTATACTCTTTGCCTTCTGAAATATTTGGAGTCTTTCATCTTTCTTTCGTATTCAAAAGCAACGTATGTTAATACATAACAGCATCAGTTCATCCATTTCTGTTGCTAGCCACAGGTAATATTTTTTATTTTGAGCATGGATACTTTAGTCTAGATTTAATTTTGCTTTTCTCACCTTTCTTCTTAGAGATTTCTTCACATTCTTTTCCAAAAGATTTCTGTGAACTCACCTTCGACAGCGATCTCTTTGGCAATTTGAATTTGACTTTCTGAATTACATAAATCGGGACATTTTCAGCAGAATTTAATGTGCTTTTCTTCAACCCCAGAGCAGACAGTAGGTGATAAGCCTTCTTGGCATCAGGAATTTCAGAACACATGTAGGTTGTGATGATGGAAAGACTGAGTCTTTCCACCACTTTCCACCAAGTGCTGCAGTTCACCAGTAGTAGAATTTGGTGAATTTACATTAAATTACATGTCTTGCAGAATTTATTCTAGCAGGTTTCCAGCAAGATATGATTCCACCATGATGAAATAGATGAAAATAATTTGATTTCTCTTTTTCTTCCAAGAAAAAATATGCAAGTGTGCACTTGGCATCAGTGTGGCAACTTGAGATGGGACCGTGCCACAGTCTACAAAATCATGGCTTTGTTTCAGCTGTGGGCAGATATTGCCATCACAATGGAGAGCAGAGATCAGAATGAGCCACAGGCGCAAATAACATGAAATTCCATAGAACTACTCCAGTTTGATGGAATGGGATAACTGGAGGAGGAGTTGTAAATCAGTAATTCCCCATCTCTCTTATCCACACTTGTGTTACAGAGTTGTTGTTTTCCATTAGAATCAGTCATATTTTTGTAATCTAAACTTCAGAATAACCAGGATGCTAAAAGAAACCCAGCCCAAAACTACTAATACTGCTGGACATGGAATGTTCTGCAGTATTATCAGTATTTACATTTCTGTGTAAGGCCTATGTTCTGCACTGGGCGCTGGGGATCCTTTAGCATCTTAGTAAAGAACACACTTGAAATTAAATTTTAACATGAAAAGATCCTTAAAATGCTGTTTATTATAACAAAGACTATCAGAAGACAAAAGCACAGATAACCCCATACCCCTTTAGATGCTGTGAGTTCTGAGGGTATAGCACACACAGCAGTCCATGCAGACCTTGTCCATAGCAGAGTATCTCCTTTTTCAGTCAGCTGAACGCTTTTATGTTTCCTTACAAGGAAACAACCCTGTTCATTTCTACAGTCAGGGTGAACATAATGAATCATGAATCTTCATGTTGGTCCTGAAAAAATTCTGTTATCATTTCATGTCCTACTGATAAATGATTCGAAGAAGTTTTGATGACAAATTATGTGTTTGTAGGAGCTGGTGAAACAGAAGATAAAGCGTCAACTGACCAAGCAGCAAAAGTCTGCTCTGAAGCAACGGCTGCAAAAAGGGGAGGCAAATATTTACACCAAACAACGTCGAGAAAATATGCACAACATTAAATCAAGCTTGGATGCCGCCAGTTTCTGGGGCTAATTTATTATAGCTCCTGTGGAACATGAGGAATGTATACAGCTGAACGGATCATGGTAGTTTACCAATAATCTTTTTATGTAAAGGAGCAATCTCTGCTATGCAAACCAGATGTTTTTCTGGGAGTTAATAAACCTCATTCTCATTCCTGTGACTTTGACTGGGATGTTGTGTTTTGTGTTTCTAGTCAAAACTGTTGACTGTAATTTACATTACATCAGTAGTATTGATTAAGATTATGACAGGAATTTCCAGCAGTGTTTTGTTATAACTGAATTGTGGTGTGTTTTTTGTACAGAGGCACAAAAAGCCCTTTTCTTTTCCTCAGTTGTAGATGCACAGTTATTTGCATAAATGTACAATGGAAATAGTTTTTGCTAAGTTAGTCAGATGCGACATTACTGTCTTTTAGTGAAAACTCAGGGACTTGGTCAGATGTAACAAAACTTGGTTTCATTGGGTGAAATAATTATTTAGTACAGGATGCAACAACCTGCTGGAGTTTAGAAACATAAATAGGAGAAATTGATAAAATATTGGCACAAGTACATTTTTGAAGGGCTGTTCTACAAAACAATACTGAAGCACAAACTTACTGCCATTTTATTCTGAAGGTAAACATAGGTTACAGTAGATATAAAAAGTTAATCACAAAATAATGGTAAAATTCAACTGACAAAGATCTGTAAAAGCAGTATTCAGCAGTCATTTAGAAATCTTTCAGCATTGTGTTTGTGAGAGTGTTCATCGCTCATATGTCGCTGCCATTTGCAGAAAGTGCTACCTCAACATGACGCCATTAATATTTCTGTTTTAATCGTCAGTACGGGCAGAGATGACCAACAGGAGTTTAGTCTCATTTGTGTATCCATTCCGATTAGTTTTGGAGGTGTTTGATTGATGGTTTGTTGTGGTTTTTAAAATAGTCAGTGTCTTCACGTGACCTGGACAGTACTCAGTTGGCAGGAAACCCCAAAACATTAAAAAACCCCTAGAATACAACCCTGCAGAGGCAGTGCTCAGTCTTACACCAAAAGCCCTTTACAAAACACCATAGCATTTATCTTCCTAGTCAGCATAACTAACGCTGCTGCTGTTTTACAAGAGGAAACAGGAAGTGATGTAACCTGGCAGTTCGGGGTGTTAAATCTGAAAAATTCAACTTCTCATTTTCACTGGCACTTACTGGCACTGGATCTTCTAATCTGTGGCTCCCAGTTCCCTTTACACATGACGAGGGTGGAGCAGCAGCTGTCTGCAGGAAGAGTGCTGACACAGCTGCACAGCTACCAAAGCTGACAGCCCACAGCCCGACCGGGCAGAGGAAGGTCGGACTGCTGCTGGCGTCGCCGTGTTCCTTGTGGCAGCCGGGAGGACTGGGGAGGGCAGAAGGAGGAGTTTCCGCAGCTGAAGCCTTTCCCCGCCAAGGAGCCAAGCCGTGCGCCTCCTCGGCTGCCCGCCCACTGCCCCTTCCCTCCGGGATGGCCGCAGGGCGGGAAGGTGTCAGTGGCTCTGGTCTGCCTGGCTCTGCCTGGCGGGGCCATAGCAGCCGCATCCACTGCAGCTCCACGCTCTGGGAGGAGCGAGCGGCACCTTTGCCGCCATCGCGACCCGGGAGAACGGGGCCAGGAGCGCTGCCCACCGACTCCGCAGGCGAGGACAGCAGGACGCGTTCCGTGGGTAGGGACGAGCTGCCCTCGCAGCCTGAAACTCCTTCCCTGCTTCCTTTTCGGTCCCCCGGTCATCTTCCCATCTTGAGCCCCTTCCGCGTGACCGCCTGCCCCCTCCTGCATCGGGGGTCTTCGTGCATGCCCCCGGTTCTTCGTTCCCCCGCTCCTCTGTACGACTAAGGAGGGGTGTTTGACAAGACGTAACATTTGCAGTGAATCCTCTATTTTCTTCCTTTCTCAGAATTTGCATCCTCAGGCTTGTTGCTCCGTAATCCTTCTCAAAGAGTCAGTGTTCTAGTGATCTCTGTTGCCTGGGGGTTCTAAATGAAAGAAAGGGAGGGTGAGAAGTTTGTAAATGATAGGCATAGATGACAGATACTTGTCTTTCCATACAATGGAAAGCAAAGTGCTAGCAGAATTCTGAAATAGCTTTATTTATTACTGTATGATTTAATTGTAATAGATATTTAGATTAAGTATTATTAGATCAATATTAAATACATTCCTAGTGCAGTTATAATTTTTCATGGCCTATTGAAGATAAAAGAAAACCATGATTTTTTAAGGAAATGCCTCCTTCACAACACTGGTTTCAAAAGCCAGTTGCTGACCTTTTTTTAGATGGCTCTTTATAGGGAATTGTTTTTGTTATTTAATCACTCCCTTAAATTATCCACTAATATCTTATGAAGGGATCTTTCAGGTATCTTTTTCTATAGCAAAAAATCTCTGGCTTCAGAGGAGCAATTCCTTTCTAAAACCATCTGTGAAAAACCCCAATCAGTTGTTTTAAAATCTTGAAAGTTTAATAGTAAATAAAATGGTTATAAAAATAGAATTAGAGTAAAAAAATTGAACAGTTAGGGTTAGGACAATACGAGACAATAAAAACAAAGTTACAGATGTCTAGGTGCCTTCCTGAGCAAAAAGCTCCAAAGAAGGACCCCCGTTAACAAAGGATTATCTCTTAAAAGCAATAGCCTGTTGCATATTCATACAGTTCATACATGATGCATAAATTCCATTCAAACAAGGAATTGTCTCTGGTTAGTGTCACTTTTTTTCCTTTAATCTCTATGGCGTCTTCAGGGCTGAGCAAGGCAGGAGAAGTTGGTCTCTTCCGATAAGGAAGTAGTAAATTCTTTTTCTCTGAAAGATTTATGTTTTCCTGTGGTTGGTACATAAAAACTACATTTTAACTACAAAACTACATTTACCATACCATCAAAATATTAACACAACATTATTAATCAATACAACATAATACATATAGTAAATACCTTGCATAGAGCCATATAATATGCACTTTTCACACCATCCATCTCTGCTGTCACAATATGCAGCTCTGTAACCTGCATTTTCCTCTCTGCTGCTCTCCCCCCCATGTAATCCTGCCATGTTGGGGTGAGATACAGAGGAACCTGCTCCTGTTATCCTCACTATACCTTCAGTGCAGGTATTTCCAGAGTGTATCAGCCGCAAACTCCGACTCTGTTACTCTGAATCTGAAGTTTTCTTTCCAGGGTTCATAGTAAGTGACCTTTTTGTGTGAGCTAAAATTTTGCCTTTCATCTGCTTCAAGTGCCTCCTCTTTGCATCTGAAATATAAAACCTCATTTATTTTGCTAGTCATAGACAGACTGAATTTGTTTTACCCTTCATGCCTTGTAACATAAATGGCAGGAAGAATATAAAAGAATAATCCTGGTTATTTTTTGACCTTGTTTTAGTTAAACTGGTAGATCATATTTAAATGTGACTTATTAGATATCATACTACCAGAGGTATCATGTATCTAACTTACATTTAGTAATCTGAAGCACACAAAATTTCCCGGGTTCTGAATATTTGTAGGATACAATATCCACAGTAAATTGAAAGATTAAGGGAGGTCCCCCAGCTAAGCCAAAGGCATGTGAAAATAACAAATGGTAACAATGGAAGAGACACATACTTTCTAGTATTGAAATTGTATCACCATATCAGAAACTGTAACATGTTCTCTCTCTTGAAAAATGGATTTTTTTTTAATCCTGGCTGATCAAAAGCTGAAGATCATGATCATAAAATTAGTCTTTAGATGGTGTGTAGTGGTGTGGGATTTGTTTTGGTTTTATTGTATGTGCTGTTAATTTATGGTTCCTCCTATGTGCCCCAGTTTATTCCCCCCAATGGTCTTTCCCTGTTTTTCTCCCCTCCAACCGTCCTATATCAATCCCCCCCTCCCCGCTCCTCTGGGGTCTGCCTGTCATCTCAGGGCCTTCCCCTGCAGCTAGAAAGTTCTTCCAAGGGCATCAAGTTATAGGTCAGATCCAGAGGGTGTCCCTCCCCATCAGTTATGTTTGGTTTATGAAAATATCACTCATCTGTGTGACCCTTCCTTGGTGATCCCTGATTTGCTCACCCCCTGCCTCTTCTCCTCGTTCCACCCCCAAATAAAAGGTGCTGGCAAGCAGCCTGGGGCGCTCTGCCTGGGCAGGTACCTGGAGGTGAGGAGTTCCCGCACTGGGGCTCCAATCATCTCTTGTGACCCGCTCAGCAGAGTCCGGCTTTCTATCTCTGCCTTCGTTGCCTTGCACCACCTGTGCCTACCGCCGAGGTTGTGTGAGAGCCAAGAGCCCACAGGATCGGATTAGCTGGCGTGGCCAGCTGTCTGTACCTTTCCACGCCATGGTGCCTGAGCTAGCCTGGGCGAGCGTGGAGACCACACATAAAGGACCACAACAGCGATTCTAGCGCCCAATGTGGGGCCCCTCGACACCTGCGGACCCCATGGAGGGGACTTTTGGACTCGGATCCATTGATAAGTCCCTGGTCATCACGCCACCCCAGTTGTAGCAGCTCTGAGCTTTTGGAGTGCGCCCCTGGAGATGAGGAGGGTAGCGTCTTCTGCACCCGGAGACGTCCTCCTCAGGCGGAGATTCACTGAAGCCAAGATTTTCACCCACGCCGGAGGAGTGGTGAGTCACCTCTGCTCCTTTTAGGGGGCAGGCACTTGAAGGAACAAAGGAAATTGGAAAGAAGCCTCAGGCTTCTTCCCAGTGTGACGCTGATGCACCAAGACTGCTCAGCCCCAGGGAAGTGGGTATTGGTCCCTTCTCCGGATTGGGTTTCCTCTGGCATGTTTTAGGGTTTTTTTGTTGTTTTTTCCTCTTTTTTCGTTTGTGCAGCGCAGTTCACGCAGCTGGTGCCCCCTGGCATTTGGCGTGGAAAGGGGTCAGTTTGGTTACCAGCCAGTTTAAGTTTTGCAGTGCCCTGGGGGCGAGCAGCTCAGGATCCCTCTCACGGTTTTAAAAGTAGGTTTGTTTAATTTTAAGTTTTTTGTTTTCTCGGTGTTTTCGGTGAGGGTCAGGAATTAGCATCAGAGCTGAAATGGGTGCTAGGCTCTCCACAGCCCAGAAAGGAGTTTTTTATAATTTAGTGGAATTTCTTAATGTTGCCCAAGTTAAGTTTTCAAAGGGCAATTTAAAAAGGTTCATCCACTGGCTTTTTCTCCATTTCCTGCAGGCGTCTTCTGAAACAGTGCACCATGTTCAATTTTGGAACACGGTGGTAAAGAAAATTTTACAATTGGCCAATTCAGGAGATGAAAAATCAGCTAAAATGACACATTGGGTTTTTCAGATTAAATCTGCCATTCTAGCGGAAAAGAGAATGGAGAAATCGCCGAGTTGCAGTCGTCCCCACTTTCCCCTTACCCCATTCCCAAGCTCTCTTTTCCAGAAAAGGGCATTCTAAAGGGAGTGGCAGAAAACCCGTCTGCCAGCTCAGGCTCCTGGCAAGTGCCCAAAACCCCCCGCCCAAGCAGTTTCAGTTGAACAGCTTGGGATTTCTTGGATAGCCCCAGCCAGGCCATCCAGGGACTTTCCCCTTCCCCATTTTCCCTGGTTCAAAAACCCAAAGTTCATTTTATTTCTATGGAGCACAAGTCACAAGGTGGTGGCCGCCTCCCCAGGAGACAACATGGCAGCGACAGTGTGGCACAGCCGTCTTCATGGTCCTCCCTTTATTCTCCTCACAATCCCTTCTGTCCCCCCACTCCCTCCACTCCCCCCAACCCCTTTCTGTCCCCGACCCCACCCCTCTCTGATGATGTCACCCACTTCCCTCCACCTTCTCCTCAAACCCTTCCCATCCACCCAACCTACTGACACACCCCTCGGGTGATGTCATCCAGCTCCCAAACCACCCCCACCCAGAAGGCAGAAGTCCTGGAGTTCTGGTCCTCACGCATCCCATTCCAGTTCCCACTGTGGGAACCCAGAAGAGGAGCTGGAGCCAGGACAGCCAGAACAGCCTCGGCCTCACTCAATCCCATCCCTTGCCCCTGTTGCTTTTAAATGTTCGCAAGGGGGGAAAGTCACCCATGCCAACTGGCACCCCTTCCCCCAAACGACAATTCACAATTTATGCAAGGCACATAAAGATTACGGCAAAGAGAGTCCCTATTTCAGGGACCTTTTAAAAGCTGATCTTACTGGGTTGCAGTTGTCCCTGCAGACATGAAGCGGCTTTTATCCTGCCTCACAAATTCTACTGAATATAAGTTGTGGGATGCAGCATGGAGAAAGCTGCTCAGGGATGCCCTCTCCGATTTACTTGCAAATCCAGAAACAGCCACTGATGAGCAAGGCAACCCCCTCACCACTGATCATCTATGTGGTGAGGGGCAGTGGGCTTCCCCAGCTGACCAGGAGGCAAACATCCCTGTTCTGGCCCTGCAAATTGTAGCAGATTCAGCAACCAAAGCATTTTTAAGTATGCAGCCTCATGCTCCCCTTCCACCCTATTCTAAGATCAGACAAGGTCCCATGGAACCATTTGCGGGTTATGTAGAAAGGCTGACCAGAGCAATCGAATTACAGGTGAAAAAGGAGCAGGAGGGAATTCTAGAGGAAATTGCTTTTGCCAATGCAAATGATTTGTGCCGTGTTGTGATTTTAAGTCTTCCCCTAGACCCTCCACCCGCTCTTCGAGAAATGCTGCAAGTCTGCCAGATAAAAGTTCTATTCATGGGCCCCCCAGCAGGAAAACGAGCATGTCCTCTGTTAAGGGTTAAGTTTTCCTGTAGAATTTTTCCCCATCAGGAGTTG
>JAIXNV010000389.1:0-30942 GCA_020917445.1 Riparia riparia
AAAAAAAAAAAAAAAAAAAAAAAAAGAAAGAGCCAAGAGCAGACGTTACCAAGGAACATATAGATGTCCCATGCTTCATTCAAACAGGCAATCAAGATAATTAGAAAGTATGGGGAAGATTGATTAATGACCAAGACAGACATTGAGCTGACCTTTTCTTTATTACTACAGCAGTACATTTAAATAGTCTCCACTTAGTAGGGTTTAAAATGGAAAAGTGAGCTGTTATAGATATAGTAAATGTGTAACTAAGAATGCATGATCTAATACCCCTATTCTGTAGCTTACTTTCCACCTTTAGTCTCCACATCATCTCATCTGAACATGAATTACTTTACTTTCTCGAATCCATGCTCCAGCACTTACAGTTGTTACTACCTTAAGAGAAACCAATGTATTTAATGGTAGTAAAATAGATACAGTTTTAAATGTTTTTAAATTGAAAATATGAAATCATAGGGGTCTGTCGCTGAGACACACAAAGCAGTCACACGCAGACAAATATTTTGCAAAGCAGAGGTCCTTCCAGATCCCAGCTCCTGCTGAGAAAGCGGAGAGAGGAGGAAGAATGCCTCTTTGTTTATTCTTTTACTTTTTATACATTTCTGGGTCTAGCAGAAGATTGGCTTTTTGGGTTTCCACCCCTCAGCCTCAGTGGCCAGACTAACTGTCAGTTACAGTTGTTTTTCAGGTTAGAAATATGCAAACAAAGGACAGAGAATGAAAATCAAAGGATTTGTTTATGTTACATGTGTGGGAAAGGTAGAAAACTGCTCCTAATATTGTACAGTAACTAAAAGATCTGACTCAATTATGAAACTCAAAAAACTCAGAAAAACCAGGGTAACAGGGGTTAGTGCTACTTTGTGAATTAGCATCAGTTTTGTTATGCACAGGAGCAGGAGAAGGGGAGCTGAACCTCCTGCTGGGATCCCAAGATACAGTGATAAGTGAGGGAACATATCCAGGACTTCTTTGTGGTACCTTCTTCTCAGCAGAAGGGTCGGGGGTCCACTGTGGGGTAACCTGGGCCTCTCCATCATGTCAGAGATTTTGGCTCAGTGACCCACAGCTGGGGCCAGTGGAGCTGCCACAGCACCAGCGCCAGCAGCAAGCATCAGAGCACAGAGAACAGATGGGAAAGAAACTTTGTGAAGACATCTTTACAGCTATCAGCCAGTGTCCTTGGTGTGAGGGGAGGATTACTTACCAAAAAGGCTACAAAGAGGACATCATCCAGGAGAGGCTTGCAAGGGTTTGTGGAACCCATAAAAAGGGATCCTGAGCCAAAACCTGTAGCTTGCAATGCCCACCTGAGAGGGGTTGAAAACATGACACAGGTCACAAGTTTTAGGAGCTGGCTGGCTTTTGCCTGTGGGCTAATGTTGTGCTGGACACCTAAGCAGCAGACTTCAGGGCACAGGAGTGCTGCCTGGGTCATGTAGGAAATTTGGTTGTGTCCAGGGAATATGCCTCTTAGGAGAAGGGCTTAATTTACCTTTTTATACAAAGCATTCTTCTCTCTGTTAAGAAATACAGTGAGCTGTGCTCTATAAGGTTACCCTAATAGCAAATGTAAATGAGAAGTAGAGGTAGGTACAGACACTTCTCAGCGGCGGAGTGTGGGAACGAATGATGCAGGATTTTGCCTGGAGGCAACTCAGGGCAGAAGCCTTGTCAGATCTTGAACAAAGGCAGTGCACTGTGTATCCTGCCATCCACAAGGGCTGGACCACAAGCAGTGAGCCTGCTGCGGAGGGCCCAGTTTCCCAGCGAGGTTCAGTGATACCTGCTAAAGAGTCACAGCATTTTCTCAGCTGCTGAACTGAAGAGTGGCGTGTAGAGCTCAAGGCTGTTTGCTGAACAGTGCTTTTCCTCACAGGCAAATCTGCAGGGGAAAGGGAGAGGAGTTAATTAGTAAAACTGGAAGGCATTTAGAAAAATAAGTATGCGTTTGGAAGAAAATTCACAGCAACCTATTTGGAATAACGCAGGTGAAATCGATGGATTTCTACAAAGAGTGGCTGTCACCACGACACACAAAGCAGTCACATGAGACAAGAGATTTTCGCAGGCAGAAGTCCTTCTCCGATCCAGCTCAAAGCTGAGACAGGCGGGGAGAGAGAGCCTCTTTGTTTTATTTCTTACTTTTTATACATTTGTGGGTCTAGCAAAAGATTGGCTTCTGGGGTTTTTCACCTTTCAGCCAAGTGGCTAAACCAACTGTCAGTTACAATTGTTTTCAGGTTAGAAATATGCAAACAAAGGACAGAGAATGAAAAACAAAGTATTTGTTTATGTTACATCTGTGGGAAAAAGGTAGAAAACTGCTCCTAATATTGTACAGTAACTAAAAGATCTGACTCCATTTATGAAAATTCAAAAGCCTTTAAAAAACTCAGAAAAACCAGGGTAACAAGTGGCTTTGCAGAAGTTTACAAAATCTACAGGGAAATTATGACATTAAGCAATGTTTACAACTACAGAGTAATGTTTCAGCCAAAAATGTTATATGTTGTTCATTTGCAGCAGTCAACCCCCCTCCAACTACAGAGTTAGCCTTTTGATTTTGGAGACTTGAAAACAATTGACATATTGCATGAAAAATTTTCTTCTGTGAGTTATCTACTAAGCAGAAATAATCTTGATCACCAGCACTGGGTCAGGCATTCAGCTTATGTAACCCAGCAGAACTCCTCTAGTGTCTTTAAAAGCACCTTGATTTACAGAAGCAGGAGATCTGAGCAGTGTAAAGCTTTGAAAAATTGAGGTGTACATTTATTCATTATTTCAAAGGTAGAGTCTTGATCTGCTCTGCTGAGACGTAACCTTGCTGTGCCAGACAGCTGTGCTGAGGTCTCCACAGGCTCAGGAGGACCAGGGTTTGCTCCCAGACTGTACTTTGCAGGAAAACTCCTCATTGAGTAGGAGCAAGTCCAGCACTTCCTGAGGAATGCCACTTTACACTAGCCCATGCAAAACGCACTTGCAATGGCAATTAATTGGTTCTGGGACACCCTCCAATGCAAATGGCCACATCCAAAGCCCTCTATTTTGCTGCCTTCAAAGGGCACCAGCTTAGTCTCAAGGGTGTCAGTTTTGAGACTGGTGCTTTATATGCATCTAGGTCAGACTTCATCTGTGACCAAACACGTGAACAGTGATCTGTGCTGATCTTGAAATGGGTGTAGGGTCATGTGGGGGCTTTTGTGACTCCACTGCTCCGCTTGCTGCACTGCAGGTATGAGAGTGGTGAGGGTCTGCATGAGCACGTGGAGCTGCTGGTGCCTGTGTGCCTTTGCTGGGCTGGACTGAGCCTTCACAGTTCTGTTACTAGAGCACTGGCAGAGGGCTGGGGCTCCAGAGTTTGTCTTGCTGACAGTGTTGCTCTAATTTAAATAAAAAATGCTTAAATAATGACTAATAAGGAAACCTCAAAATATTAAAATGTAGCTGCCTTTGAAACAAGAGGGCATCAAACAACAGTTGTGAAGACTGCAGAAGGTGCCAGTGGGTTAGAGCCAGGATTGGTTTAGTGTTTATGCTGCATTAAATGCCACAGAGCCGGGAGATGAGAGTAGTGAGATGCAGAATACTTCTGTCTAGTGCTGAGCATTTTCCACTCTCATTTGACTTCACTGGAGGAAACTCAGGGAGCTCCATACCTCAGAAGGTAACTGCAGGCTCTGACATTTGAATCACACTAATAAAGTAGGTTCCCTTGGTGGGATGTGCATTCCCCCCTCCCCGTAAGTTTCAAATAATACTACTCCTTAAAGTAGGAACAAACATTTTACTTATGGCTAGAATGCATTTATTGGTAATTTTCACATAAATCAACTTATATGAAAATGTATTCATAATCCAAGCCTTCTCTATAGTGATAAAATGTTTCTGCTTCTGTGGTAGAAAATAGCTTATTATGCAAACAGCATTGCTAGTGTTACATTATGCATGGGAGTCACCTGGAGAACATCACAAAAGCTTCAACCAAAAGGAAAAAAAAGAGGGGAGAAAATTGGGTGTTCCATTTACTGCACCACTTGCCTATTATAATTAGCTGTAAATGAGCTGATATCTGTACTTTGAAATGTATTTCATATATGCCTTGGTAACATTATACAAATAAGAAAAGTGGAAGAGAATGAAAGGATATGAAACTCACCCAGAAATGGCCTTGTGAAATGTCACCCCAATTAAAAAAGCAAAAGCCAGTTGCCATTTTTAAATGGGTTAGTTTTATTTACTTTGAGAATACCTTGGTTATATTTATATTCTATTTGATTTAATTCAGGATGCTGCAAGTTCCCACTGGACTGCCATTATTATGAATGACATTGTTGAGGAGTCTGATTAAATAAGATCTGCTCAGGCTAAACCCCATATTACCTCAGATATGTTTAAAATAATAATGGGGAAAAAAAGAATTAGTCCCAGCAAAATCATTCAAGGCCCATTGTCTCATGTGGCCCTTTCTTATTGAGGGATAAAATAGTGGTTTTTTTAAAAAGCGGAAGGATGAGAGCAGCCCTGTGGGGAAGGGTTTGGGGGTGATGGTGCATGAAAAACTCAACATGAGCTGGCAGTGTCAGAAAGCCTATGAATCCTGGGCTGCAGCAAAAGCAGTGTGGCCAGCAGGTGGAAGGAAGTGATTCTGTCCTTCTACTCTGCCCTATGAGAGCAGACCCCACCTGAGAACAGGGTACAGTTCTGGTGTCCCCAACACAAGAAGGACATGGGACAGTTGGAGCAAGTCCAGAGTTCATAAGGGGACTGGAGCACCTCTCCTATGAAGACAGGCTGAGAAAGTTGGGGCTGTACATCTTGGAGAAGAGAAGGTTGTGTTGGGACCTCATCACAACCTTCCAGTATCTGAAGGGGACCTACAGGGAAACTGGAGCAGAACTTTTCATCAGGAACTGTAGTAATAGGACAAGGAGTAATGAGTCAAAATTGAAAGAGGGGAAATTCAGGCTGGCTCTTAGGAAGGAACTTTTTACTGTGGGGTTGGTGAAACATTGAAGCAGGCTGCTCAGGGAGATTATGGATACCCCAACCCTGGCAGTGCTCAAAGACAGGTTGGATAAGGCCTTGAGCAACCTGGTCTAGTGGGAGGTGTCCCTGCCCCTTGCAGGGAGGGAAGGGGGGCAGCTGGGACTTAATGATCTTTAAGATCCATTCCAATCCCATTCCAATTCAAAGATTTTATGATCACTGCAATAAAGGTAAGTCCTCTGGAGACAGTGTATTCTTACAGTAGCTCTTGTGGCACATCTTTTGAAGTTCTAGATGGACATCAGAGCAGCTCTTGTCCAGGGCAGGTTTATAGTCAGGGTTGTTTAGGACAAGATTTTTAGTCTGAGGACTGGTATTCAAGTATTTCTGAGTCTTTCACAAACAGTTCTGTGTATAACTCCCTGCACTAGCACTAACTTGTCCACTGTCCTTGTGCTTCCAGTGTTGTTACTTCTCTTAAACTTTCACTGGACAAATTCCTTTGGCTGCAGTCTTCTTGCAGAGGCCAGATGTTTCCATTGTCTTCCCTAATTAACTTGTAAACAGTGACTTCTTTGATGGCTTTGGCTGTGTATTGAAAGACTAGTATTTCCATAAATCACTTGGTTCTGAAAGCATTTGGCTAAGCCTGAGCAACGTCTTTTATAATCTATTCATTAAATCAGCATTTGTGATAAGAGCAGGACAAACATAAGCAGGGCTTCCACTGGCCTTCACAATCTTTTAGTCTTGCCAGCCAGTCAAGAGAGGGAGTTAGCCCAGAGAAAAACAAGCTGACACTGATGTGAGGAAGGGATATTCTGTGAACCAAAACTGGTGCTCCATGACTTGCTGTCACCATAACTTACTGTCACCATAACTTACTGTCACCATGACTTGCTGTCAGCCGTGACCCAACCCTTGGTGAGGGTGTGGGGCTTGGCTGTGCCCTGCTGCCTGCAGCAGCTCTTGGCACCTACCAGATCCTCTGCTCTGAGGGTGCCTGAAACCTTGTGGAAATCCCTCCATCAACTAGCACTTTGCAATGGTGGTGTGTTCCTCGCACCATCCCTGGCACTTGGACTGGCTCTGGTCGGGATGGGCTACAGCTACAAGTTCCTGCTTTTTCCAGCCCAAATTTGCTCTGTCATTTCATGTCCCTGGCAGATATAGCTGTAAGTTTACATAATCTGACAAAACAAAGAAGTTATACAGTGCATGATATAGTGATCTTCCAAAATCCTGAGCGCTGAAGGGGCTGGTCTGAACTCACTAGTCACGAGGTATTTGTTGGCCCTGGAATCATGCTCTGACCTCGGAGAAGGGTGGCTGGTAATCCCTCACTGTGCCCAGCTCTTCTGCGCTCTGGGGTTTAGAAAATCAATTCTTCCTCCTGAGGCCTCATGTCAGCACCACAGTTGTTCAGCTCAAGCAATAAGCTCGCTGGGGTTGGAGCTGCAGGGAGCTGCACCTCTCAGCGTGAGCCCGTTCCCACCAGCTGTTCGGCAGCAGTGTCCGCTGCTCATCAGGTAATCTCGGGTGCTGAACAAAGCAGGTGTCTGACACTTTTGGGCTGTGCAGGGCTTCTGAATCACACAAGGCAGGAGGAGGAGGAGCAGCTAAGAGAGTATCCTGAGAAAAAGGCTGGGAATTGAACATTACAAGTCTCTGAAAATATGTAGATGATTGAAGACCGTTTAAAACTCCCCTCACCCTTCACAAGATGTGGGTGCTGGAAAATGAGAACATAATCAGAATGTAATTTCAGTTTTGGCAACACTTTGATCAGAGCCAGGCCATGTTTTCATTTCACTAATGGTTTTCATAAAATTCTCTTTCAGAGACATGACTGGGAAGAGATAAAAAATATCACAGAAGAAAAACATGTTGCTAACATTGTATGATATGTCATACATGAGCTTATGTGGCATATGTATATTCATATATGTATATAAATGCAAGCATATGTGTATGTATACCTATCGATATCTATATCTAGAAATCCAAGACTCAAAAAGAGAAACATAGTCTGTGACTGATTTAAAGCCAACAATTCTGAGGTCCAAAGTCTTTAATAAGGAACAAGATCATGACAAGAATCTGGGGAGAAATACTCACTGAAGTGTTTGAGAAGTCAGAATTAATCTGTGAAAAAAATTATATTTCTGGAAGTGGCAACTGAAGCTGCATTTTTTTCTTATGGCGGCTACCTGAGGTGACACTATGGCTGCTAAGTGAAGTACAGAATGTTGGAGGAAAAGTCCTGGTCAACAAAAATAATGTATAAATATACAGTGAAAACCAATGTCAGCAATGATAATGCCTGATATTTGGGAAGAAATGCAAAGTTGAAATGGATTATGTTACTTTGTAAGAGTGCCTATGCCAGCAGAGTGTGCATGGACAAACCACAGACAAAGAAGTTGACAACAACATCACTCAGAAAAATTCCCTCTGACCAATGGACACTGCTGCAGAAGATAAATGGAATATTATCTTGAAATCAAATGGAACTTTTATGAATTTTAAGTTGGACATGTAACTGTGCTCTGTCTCCGCACCGGGCGGGCACTGACCTCCAGCTGGCTCAGATCTGCACAGCTACAAGATGTTCCCAGTTCGGACAGGCACACAGGTTATCTTTACCTGCTGGCTCAGCTTCTCAGCAGCAGCTGGGCTAAATAGTGTTGTGACAGCAGCGGCAGTAGAAAAGGATGGCTCTCAGCTTAGCAGGTTAAAAGATGTCTATTCAGGCTGAGCTGTGGGAGTACCACAGCTAGCCCAAGACCACAGGCCAGAGAGAGGCCAGGGAGCAGCTAGAGAGAGGCTAGAAAGAGTTTGAAATTCCCTCTCCTCATCTTATAAGTGGGGGAGGGTTCAGGGGAGGACACAACAAGACAACGAATCGGGGAATTGAGGGGCCAACAAGGAGTGTCCACCTCCAAACCTTTAACCACTCACACCCACAGAAGAAAGGAATTCCCCCTGGGCGACCTATTGCTAGGCGCTCTCCCTCTGAGATTTCCCAATCTTGGGAGGGGTTCCGAAGTGATAGACAGGATGCCCCAGAGCAGGGGGAGGGGGGAGAGGGGATGGACAAGGACAGGTAGGGGGTGGAATGATTGACATACAACACCTTGTAATACAGAAAACTCAAAAGGGGATGGATTGTTACAAAACTGGGGATACAGTGAACTGAACCATAACATAAAACTTCTCATAAAAACCTAATAAAACAATTCTCGCACCACCACAGACACAGGTAGACAAGCTGGTGTGAAGCCAGAAACATGAATATTCTCATGGACATAACAGCCACAGAGAGTGGGGAATTGGAAATGTTGGGGCTTATAGTGGGAAATATATCTCTCCTAAGAGAGTGTGTGAACTAAATGCATAAGCAATAATAAATTAATAAAAAAAACCCCTGCAGATATGCCAAAGATGAGGGGATCTATTTTTGACTTTAAACTCCAACATAATAAAGTAACTATGGTTATTACATTGAATAAAATACTAAATATATTTGATAAGAACTTGAGGGGATCTTTCAGAGGACGGGCAAGGAGGAAAAAAAAACCCAGACTAAATATGAATAAACCTTTTATCCTCCATCTAACACTCCTAAATCAAGTTTTTCTCTCATCCTAAACCAGAAGGCAAAAGCTCAACTAGCGAAGTTGTTGCTACTGAATCACAGAGTAAGTGAAGTGTCCCCCTAGAGTGGGTGCAATTTCTGGTCATTGCAGGGGAAGAGAGAACCTGTGGTTATTTATTGATGTATTAAATAAGGATGTGGGAGCTGAAGTCTGCTACTCAGAGAGAAATCTCTGGAAACACAGACCTTGCCAAAGATACCTTGATGTGCCAATGCTGTCCACCCTTTGTAAAAAAGTGTTTGCTCAACCCCACATGGTGCCTTCCTGAGAAGCTGCTCACTGTACTAGATCATTACAAGTGCCCAAGGTTCAAGTTATGTTCCTGGGGAGAGTTCAGCAAAATCCTCACCATCCTGCACTCAGGTTTTCCCTTGTTTTGGTTGAGAAATTTGTCACCACTTCAGCATTTCATTCTATCTCTATCTTGTTTGTGATATTGCCTATCTTACAGTACTGATGAGTTGATTTTTTTCTTTCTGTCCACTATTTAATAAATTACCTGATGAAAAGATAATTAATGAAAGAATGCTTTGAAGCTGTGCTACTCTTCAAGCTTTGGGAGGCTGTGGGTGCTCCTAGTTCATCCTGCAGTCTGGATAACAGACCTCTCCCAATTCCATGGTGCTCTTTGCTTATCTCAGGACAGAGGTCTGTGTGGCTCTCCAAAGATTATAGAGAAATCTTATCTCAGCAGAAATGCTTTTTCATTTCTAGGTTCACCCCTGCAACATTGGTGATGGGCTGCACTAGCTCTTAGTGATAAATCTGCAGAAAATGATTGAGTAATATTAATTGAAAACTCACCTTGCCCCTAAATCATCACCACAAGTGCCCTGCCTGGCTTTATAAATGAAATGACAGACTGGTGTTGAAAACAGCAGCAAGTGTCAGGCAGTACATATGCAGATGGCAATAACAAACACTCAGTCTGCTTTCTGAGACCAGCATAAGGGACATGACTTTTTCCTGAAACACAAATGGTGATGAGAGGGCATAAGACTAGATAACCTTTAAAGGTTCTTTCCAACCCAAACTTTTCTATGATCCCTCCTGTGTGATGCCCAGCTGACTTTGCTTTGGCATGAAAACTTGTGTTCATATTCCACCAGTCTCACAAATTTTGTCTTGACTTTCTCAGAAGACTTTATCTCATAACCTATAAAAGTGAAAAGTCCTTTAACATTCAACTTACTTTGTTTAATTAGAAATTAGAAAAAATGGGTTTGAGGCAAACTAGAGGGGCAAAGACAGTTCAGTGGAATGACCCTGAAGTTGTGACCTCTTTGGTAATTGATTATTTCTGGAGAGAGGCAGTAGCTGAACTAGAAAAGGTGGAGTCACTGCATCCATGCACCACCTTTCAGAGAGATGCTATGAATTGTTTAAGCCCCACTGCAGGTCTTCAGGTCTGGCATGGAGGCAGAAGGATCACATTTGTTCTGAAACAAACTCATTTTCCTGCTCTTTGTTAGTACTCAAATGCCACACACTAATGTGACTAAAAATTCAAAATATTTTTTCCATTTTTCTAGGAAAAAGGATGGGTGTGAAAAGAAATGATCTGGTATTTGTTATGGAGAAGGTTTATAAATATAAAAATACAGGATTTTTGAAGCAGATTCTGGTGATTTTGTACTAAGAACACATAGAAGATTAGCTATTAAATTTGGTTGTTAGGTAGTTACTAAGTAAAAGTCATATAGGTAAGATGAATAATGTTGAAACTCAGCAAAGTGGGACCTAGGTATTTGTCAAAAATCAATAAAGCAGAACTTTGTGGCTTGAATCCAGCAAAATCAAGCTTTGGCAAGAGCACAGTGACCTGAAGAATAGCCAAAACCTCCACCATGCCTGTCCAGAAACAAAGATCAGTGTGAGGAGGACACTGGCCTTCCTCCCAGGACCCCAGCTCAGGACCAGCAGGAGGTGTGACAGCTGATAGAATACGAAGCGAGAGAAGGTGTGGGTTTGTGGGATCAATGTGTGTTTAAACCTGGACCTTGTCTTGAGCAGGTGCACGCAGTTTGGAGGAGATCTGTGTGTCCCAGCTGGGAAAAAACCATACCTGCTTTACAATTTTTAATTGTAAAGTCCTTATTCTACACTTCACCTCTGTTTCAAATGGGATCACATGGCGTAAAAGAAACCCCAAGTCTCCCTGAGGGCTCGAAAATGGATAAATGAATTATTTAAATATAGTTAAAGGATACACAGGAAAAAGTAATGGCTCTGATACCCAATGTAGGGAAAATTATTAATATTTTAAGGAATCAATTGTGGACACATGAAAAAGCCTGTTTTAATTAAAGATAGCTTACATAAAGTAGTTTCAAGCAGGATAGGATACTTGTTGCCGAGAACTTTTTAGAAATACATATCTCTGAGCATTTTTTAGAAATACATCATGGATAAAATGAATGACATAACATAGCCCAAATTTCAATCTGCCCTAAAACAATCTTCACTGTCTGTGTTGGAGTGTTTTAGAATAGCTTCACCTCTCTGGAGCATTAGCTCTTGCCCTTGCCTTTGTCCAAGCTTGGTGCTTTCTCTTGGTCTTGGCCATCACCATGCAATGTAGAGTTGCTCTATAGTGCATAGCTGCTCTTTGCGATGCTTAGTCCTCACTTTGCACACTTGGCACTTTGAACCAGCATCCCGAGAGGTCTGCTGGCTGTGCACCTAAAGGCAGAGCTGGTGTTCCACGGGCTGGGTCCCAGCTTCCTGACTGAACCTGAGTGCCTCTCGCTGCTCCTGCTGGTTCCCGCCTTTCAATCTCTGTTGTCCCGGCTTGCAAAAAGGTGGTCCTTGTGTGTCAGAAGTCACACTGAGCTGGAACTCAGAGCAGAAAAGGCTGATTTCCCCAAGCAGAGAATTCACTGATATTTTGCACTGATGTATCATGCTTGGGCCCAACACTCACATAGCTTGGCCGCTGTTCAAAAATATGGTCAAATTTTGTCATGCAAGCTGTGCACATCAGTTACAATGAAAACACAGATGGGATGGACAGAGGAAAACAGCTGGAAGCAGAATCTTCCTTAAACTGATCTAGATAGGGAACCTGACTGTAGTTTAAGCACAACAGGATACACGTGATCAGCCTTGTGGTGTCTACTGAGCAGAGGGGCAACTCGGTTTAATCTGACAAAAAACATGGGCCTGAAAGATGCCTGAAAATACCAACAGTGATGGAGGCATGGGAATGACAATTCTTTGCTGAAGTAAGGCTTCAGTCCATCTTTGGTGTCTTTTCTAGCTTTAAGGAGAGCCTAGGAACAGAATGGTGCAAATTCTACCCTGCATTTCCTTTCATCATTAGCCCATTCTCGGGCAACCCCTAAAACTTATGTGAAATAATGACAACAGCTTCTCTGCATCCTTAAATGCACAGCTCAACCACTTCAGGGAACTGAAGGGAAGGACTTCCTCTACATTATTAATCATGTAGAAACAGCAGTAGTAATCCTGTGGGGGACCCTAAAAATCTGGGGACAAAAATAATTTCTTAGAGGTCCAGAAAAGAAAAAAGTGATGGGAAAAAGCTGGAGTTTCCTGAGACATCAACCAGTCAGCATACACGCTGACTGGTGCACTGCAAAATGGCTCAGTTGTGAGAGGTTCTAAAAACTTTGAAACAAACGGAACTGAATTCCACATTAATAGAAATGGGGGAAAAAAAGGCAACAGTACATACAGGAAAAAAATTGTGGAAGTAGGGCCAGGAGACTGCTGCAGTTTCAAGTGAGAAGGAATTCCACCACCCTGAAAGTCTTTATGCTTGGGAATGTGACCATCACAAGCTACATTTGTTTAGGAAAAGAAAATAGGTGAAACCATATTTGCTCATGGGTAAATGCACAGATACTGTATTTGCAGAGGCTGGAGCTCACCCGATGTGTCACCCACCTCTGGCTCTCCAGATGCAGATGATTTGCTACCAAAAGATATCCAGAGCTGATTTCAGAACAGCACTTCATATAAGTAACTTTCTATAGAAATATAAAGGACCTGGAGAAAAAAAATATATGTGTGTGGCTGTCTCAGATAATAAAATGAGGATACCCTGGGCATTCATGAGGATAACCTGAGCATTCATCAGCTTTACCTTTGTGATTACTCTGTCATGACAATCTCTTTGTATCCTGAGGATCCTCATTGTTATATTCTTGTTTCTTTGCTACGTGACAGTGAGTTTGTGACCCGCTACAGAAGAACTTGCCCACTGATACCAACAGAGAGGTGAGAGTTAACTTTAGCTCATGCTGTATCTCTGAATCCTAATTTAAATTTGAGGAAGTCTTATATCGGCCACCCTCCTTGAAAGTATTTACTGGATTTGACGCTGGTTCTACCATCCTTAGGTAGACTAGATGAGATCAGAATTTAGATAATTTACATCAGTTTAATCTGGACTAACTTTTAAAAATTTATGAAAATCTTCCCAGCTGGTAGAAGAGTGTCTCTTCAAGGAAGAATTTCTTGCTGTCCTTCTACAAACAACCATTTCACTTATGTAGAATTTAGCTTGTTAAGAAGGAAAAAGCTGGTGGGTTTTTATTTCTTTTTTTTTGTCTCTGTACTTCTTCAACCACTTTTATTTTTTAACACTATGGTTACTGTCATTTTCTTTTGCTGGGAAAAAAATCCTCTCTGGTCAGCTATATTAATGAAGGAGTAAACCATGATTTCCAAAGAAATTTTTGTTTTCTAACCATATATACGTATGAAAGCAAGATACTGTGGCTCCTGGAAAACCCAAGTATCAAAAAAGACAGCTGTCCACGTTTGAAGGAAAATCCATTCCCCCAGTATGTATAACCAAGGCATGGGCACAGACATAGCCTTTCTTTCTTTACAGATGCAGACTTGCAGACAGACACACTTGCCTCCAGAAAATTGGAAAACTAAAGATTAAATCCTGACACACATTTAAGATTTCACATATTCACTTACATAGA
Source organism: Riparia riparia (assembly GCA_020917445.1). NCBI lineage: Eukaryota > Metazoa > Chordata > Aves > Passeriformes > Hirundinidae > Riparia > Riparia riparia. The sequence continues at coordinate 13,616 of JAIXNV010000389.1, forward strand.
TTAAAAATGCAAATGAAGCTGGCTTCAATGAGATGCTGACCCGAGATTGAGCTTTCAGAAGACAGGCTCTTTCCACTTTCTTCAGAAGAAAGAAAGAAAAAAAGAGTTGAGAGTTTTTATTCACCTGGATGAAACAAAATAAACAAAAAAAAAGGTGAAAGAACTATTTATAAATATGTATGAATAAATATTTAATTATATATGTGCTGAATGGTTTAGCTGTTGTTCAGCAAATACATAATTTGTTAATTTTGCCTGCTTCCACTGAATAATTTATTCATCAGATCAGCTCTTTTAATATTCACTAGATGATCGGCTGATCAAATCCTGTTAGCTGAATATGTTATTTGATTTTTTTTTGCCCTTTTCAAAAATCGCTTAGTCTATTGGAAGAACATTGCTGTGATTTATTAGTGGTGTATTCCATCCAGTCCATGGTGACATTCTTCAAGAGTAACCTCCAAAGACAGTAGATATCTTGCTCTTGTCATATGATATTAAACTTTTGTAATCCTGACACGTATTAGGTGTCTTCGACCAGGGAAATAAAACCCTATGTCCAACGGTACACTTTTGTGTCACAAATTCATGAGAATACATGTATGGTGTGTTTTATGTTTCTTTTGATGATTGAATGCTGAATTATTTAGATGAGTTACATAAATCATTCCTATATTCTGGTTTATCCAAGTGTCTATCCTGCAGCTTTTTCAGTACTCTGTCTTTGCAAAGGATTTCTTCTAACCTCTAAAACTGCCATATAGCTTCAGAGATACCCTGACATTACAGTATGGAACAAGATGGAGAAAGGACCGTGTCTAATCCTTTACAAGTCAGCCTTGAAGTCAGTCATCTTATAGCCCTTTGTAGCTAGAAAAAGACTTCTTACACTTACTGCTTGAAAGGGGAAATTCTTAGCTTTCGATTGTACTGTCTTCATACCAGGGAGGTCTGCAGAGATCAGGAAGTAAAGCCATGGTGTCATTTTCTTTGGAAATTTATCTTATGTTTTTATAGTATTCTCTGACATTTTCATAATTTTTAAAGTTTCTGAGGACATATTTTTTCTCTTAAGTTGCTGAAGCTTAAATATTCAAATAAGGCTAGCTTTGTAAAAAGGAGCTTGTAAAAAGTATCATCAATCCATTTTAAAAAAAGACTTCTCAAGCTAATTCTCTGTAACATTCCTGTGTGAGACTTACAGAAATACCAAATAAACAACAGGGCAGTGACAGGCAAAAACCTTGAGACCACCACTCTGAAAATGACCTGAGTAATTTTGAGCAGGTGCCAGTCAAGGCCAGTGCTCAGATGTGTGCCACAATCTGTGTGCTACGGCCTAATGTATTCCAGATTTCAAGATGCATGCATATGTAATAGCCTATATAATATTCCATACAAAAATTGCATTAAGAAAATGTTAAAGTTGCCTAGTTCGGCATTTAAAAGTCAGGAAATAAAATTAAGGTTGTACATGCAACATTAACTCTGTTCCCTAGAGCATTTGCCTATGATACAGTCTAATTACATGATCAAATATTATTTCTCAGATTATACAGTATAATATCTACATTTTTTTCATTTTGCAAAGTGTGAGGTGCATTAGGGAGGCTTCAGCTTTGCCTTCATCTAAAAAGACTTCAAATAAACATTTGAGTCTAGAGAAGGGATACCTGGAAAGGGTTATAACAAGGGGTTATAAAAGAATGAGTGGTGTAGGAAAGGTGAATGAAGAATGATGATTCAGAACTCCTTCAACTGTAAAAGCTGGGGAACATTCTTTCAACCAGCAAGTTTAAAACACACTTATTTTGCATGCCACACACATGGACTCAGCACCATAGACTCTGAGAAGATCCAAACTATAAAGCATCCAAAAGACATCAGAGAAATGGATAGACCATAGAGCTGTTGCTGACTGCTACCTGCGAGCTAGAGGTACACTGCCCATCCCAAGAAGTCACTAATTGTTGGTGAGCAGGGGCTGGGAGGATCTAGCTGTGAAGGGCTCATCTAGTTGTTCTTCCGTTCTTTCTCCAAACAACCACTGCTAACATCGCTTTCAAAGCAGGTACCAACCAGTGTTTCCATACAAACTAATGATGACATTTGGGATCCCTGCCACAAGGAAAGGAGAGGTGATTGTGACTCCTTGGTCTGTTTACTAGCTGCAAACCCCATCCTCAGAACTGCTCTTTACTGGAAATGCTTCTGTGCACACCAATAACCCAGCCTAAAATTTTGCAGGACTGTAAGGCTCCGTTCCTCTTCACTGCTCTACACTCAAGCAGGATCTTGCCTTAGGACTGTAGAAGTGGATGTTTTAAGCACTGGGCGGAGGACAGCTGAATCCTCCACGATGTTTCTCAGCCGTTTGAGATGTACATATTTGCATCTCAGTTTTCTCTTGCTGACTCTAGTGACAGGTACTGATTGAGAGATTGTTACAATCTGCTGCTGGCTGGGATGGAGTGCCCTTGGGCCAGCTAGCAATCCTGGGAGCTCTGGAGAAGAGACACCCAAAGGAACACAGGAGCTGACACACTCTCCAGGTACAGGCTGTGTTCCCACACGAAGCACAAAACTGAACTGGGGCTGTTTTCCTATGACATGGGAGTGCATGTCAGACAGGAATCAGGTGGAGATGACAGCCATGGGAGTGCATGTCAGACAGAAATCAGGTGGAGATGACAGCCATGTGATCGACCATATTCACAGTCTGTTCCATCTACCTTGCATATATTATCTGCCTCCTTCACCTGCACTGTGACTGCTAATTCATTTTTACCAAGAGTCTTTTTCTTATGCTAATGAGGTTCTTTAAACAATTGTTGCTAAAACTTCACTGGGTTGCAAAAGAAATTGTCCTTTCTTTTCCCAAAGTGCAGAACAGTCCTTCCTTTACTCCCTGACAGGTCTGAAATGGCAGTGTTGCTCCACTGAAGGTTTAAGGTCTGTTATTTCACTCTTCGTTGGGTCTAGAAGTCAGTATTTTACATAATTGAAGATCATGAAAAATTAGTTCTGGAAATTAGATTTTGAGGAAATCTTGACAGATAGCAAGGTATTATATGTAATTAACACCAAATAAGCTAGAATTAGAAGATTTAGCATATACAAATGTTATTTTTAGGAAACTAATGATACTTTACAAAATATGTGAGTGGTGACTTTTACAGCCTCTGAAGTCTAAGGTTTTCCATGCATTTGCAGATAAAGCAACACAAAATCAGTGCCAATTTTCACTTTAAAAGACCTGAAATCTTAATTTTGTATTTTGTAATTTATCTGTAACTCTCTCTAATGCAGATCTATATGAAACATTGCAAGATTATATGTGGATGGGAAAAAAAAAAAAAGAAAAAAAAGAAAAAAGAGCTGTTCAGTTTTGTTCTAGGGATGAGCTTTCTGTGTGTGGAGAAAACCAAGCTTGATGTTTACATCTGCCATGTGACAGTGACTCATACAATAGGCTTTTCAAGCAGAGAGGGGAAAAGTAAGTGTGAGAGGAACGACAATCTTGTCATAAGGACATAAACTGAAGTTTTATGAAGCTGACCATTTACAGCTGTCCCATTATTTACCTGTATTCTGAAAAAAAGGTCATTATTAATTTGGGGAGGGGGTTGTTTTGCCATTTTTTGGTGGGGGTATAAAATACAGGCATTGTATAAACTCTCTGCGCTGGAACAGATCACTGCACAACACCCTCAGCACTGTGGAAGGTATCTCTTCATACCATTGCACATCTTTAACACAGAGATTGTAAACAGCCCTTGTCTCTCTGTTTAATTTACTACTATATTTATCTTTTTCCCCTCCAAATTGGGGACTGACAATTCCACTAATGGATAGAGAAGAAGCCACCAATCTGTTTATCTCTGTGAGAGACCCAGCTACAGCAGCCGTTGTCTCTGGAGAGCATGGCAGCCCTGCTCTGCTCACAGTCCATCCATGGGGACCTGTCTGAGTTCTCTGTGGACTCTTCCCATCTTGTAAAGAGAATTTCTTTTCAAAATAATCCTGGAGGTATTAAAAACTCATCTCTGCTGGCTGATATTCCATCCAGGGCCAGATTTGTGGAGGACAGTTGTCCTGGAGGGCTGACATGGTTGGAAGCAGCTCTGTTTTCCAAGATGTGTCTCCAGTGCCTGTCCCCTGCCCTGTTCCATTACACCTATGCCTTGCCACGGGCAGGATTTTGCACCTGCCTTGCAGACAACAATATCACAGGAATACAGCACAAAGACATTTGGGCTAGAATAGTTGCTGTGATGGCAAATCCATAGGCGGAACAAGTTTAAAGGCATCTGCAGAGGGAATCTTTCACAGCTGTGTGACTTCTCAATGCTCTGAAGGGTCTACACACCTGAGCCAGCAGTTTGATGTGGCAAGGCAGTTTCTTTTCAGAGTTGTTGGTGGAAGATGGGGTACAGACTTTGGCCATGTTTGGGCACAGATGGAAGAGCATTGGAGATGTGTTTTGAACCTTTTTATTGAATTGTCAGGGGTTTTGGTTGTGGTTTTTTTTTTTTTTGTTTGTTTGTTTGTTTTGGTTTTTTTGGTTGGTTTTTGTTTGTTTGTTTGTTTGTTTGTTTTGAGTAGCAAATCCACTTTTACATCATCAAGTCTGCAAGTTAGTCTGTAAAAAAAAAAAAAAAAAGCCACAAACCCCCCTGAAAAAGATATTCAAATGCCTGAGACCTCACAGTCTCCCAACTTCAGAAAAAAGCAACCAGAGACGTCTCCTTTTAAATATCTGGGGGGGGGGAAGATGTTTAAAGAGGGATGAACTTACAGATTAATGTTTTTTCAGACTCATAGAAGCCATTAAATATTTGAAATGCAGTTTTTCTCTATAACATTAATGGGAATAAATTACCTGAAAGACATGATTGCAAGAATGATAACAGCAGGATTCTGTATGAACTTTGAGAGTGTTTTTTCTACTCCTTCATAAAGGAAAAAGCTCTTAATATATAACTTCTGAGGCACTGTAAGCAAATCAAAGTTGACATAATTCTTTGCCCTTAAAAATGACTTAAGTTAAATGATGCACAGACATGCATGAGATAAATCTGAACTACAACATTCTTCAGGGCTGTCAAAATTCTTGTAAACCTAAGACTTTTTAAATCAACAGAATGAACTTAGTTATAACAAGTTAGCAGAGGTTACAAGACCTAAATTCTGATTTAAATTGGTCGAATGTTGGTACTGGGTAAGAGAATATAAAAATGTGCTACGGAGAGAATATTAATAAGACATTCGCAAGAAGAACCAGGTGAAACTGTATCCAAACTTTAAAGGGAACATTAGCATTGTGGGATAGTTGTCAAAACTGGTACTCAGTAAAGCATTGTGACTTCATGTGAGAAAACAAACATCTCAGACCCTAAGTACTAGAGGTCCCCATCAGAACATGCACCGACATCCAGCTCCATGCTGTAATGCAAATGGAATAGCTCCGAGGCTTAGTCTTTCAATGTTGCATTTCTAAATTTGCTGTGTTAAATAGAATCCTGCTATTACTAACAACAGACCTCAACCTTGTTACAGCAAAGAAACAACAGAGGATATATGATTTCAAAACCACTATGTGATCTTGTGTACTCAATAAGTGTTGTGGGCTCATATGGTGCTCAGCTCTTCCAAAAAAGTGAGGTGTAGAGGTTTGCCCTACACCACATAATAAAGGAGGCAGAGCAGAATATGATTTAGGTTCAACCACCTGCCACATGGCACTTAGGTCTCCGTCCTGTGCTGCTTCTTGATCATGCTAAGTTAGTCACAGCTCCAGCAGCAGAAATAGGAGGAGTTGTTTATTATCCTCAGCACAGTAATGATACCTCAGGCCACAGTGATAAGTAATTGAAACAACAGGGGTCTTAGAGAGACTTAAAAGCAAAGATCTCAAAATACACAGAAATGGGTATATTAAATGAAATGTGTAACTAATAGATTGTCAGCTATTTGCAGTATAATACAGCATCCCAAATCAAGTAATTCTAGAGACTTCGACTTCCACAATGCCACTTGATATTCTTCAGAATGTAAAACTCCATCAAGATGAGGCTAAAATAAGAGCAATAATAATAATCATGGTAATAACAACAACAATGTTATTCACACTTACTTTTCTCTAAAGGGATTTCCACTTGTAAATGCAGGTAGATGATGATTTTCACACCAAAGTGTGACAACAATCACGTGCAATTAAGGACCCAGTGCTCTGCAGTGCTGAATATCTATGATCTGAAGCTGATAAGGATTTAATTGAGTAAATATCAATCATTATAAATATTGTTGACTTATTGTATCATGTTCTTCAAGCCTGAAAATGTTATATAGTCATACTGACTAATGTGATGTCATACTGACCACAAATTTAGATATTAAAAAAAAAAAGTGATTTCTCCTCAACTGTAGTTGCCCTAAACAGATGTCATGAAGCCCTGCTCTGAGGATGAAAGGATACAACCTTCAGAGCAAGTCTTATGCCGTCAGACCCACTGATATGTAGGTCTATGTTCTTTATTAAATGAAATTGCATTTGATATTTTTCATTTGTCTTTATGTTCTATTAATAACACTTTACCTACCCATCACTCTGTGTTTTCTGTGTAATTTTATCCAGTTCTTCTGCTTTTAAGATGGTCCTAGAATTTTTAGTGCTATTCCATGTATTGTATGATTTTTGAGCATATACTTCATGCAGCTGAGATATATCATGCTTAACAGAAAGTTTTCCAAAACCATTGTCTCACATTGTAATGAGATACAGAGAGATTAAGGATATTTTAGTACTTTGGCTACTGGATGACACATGAAGGGCAATATGATTAAATGCAAGATAAAACTGTGAGCTGAGTGATAAAACCAGACAAGTACATGAAAGATTCTTCTGTCAGAGGTTTTTCTTATTTGTCATGTAAATGTTGCCTGAATGTACTATTACTGAATCTAAAGTTTGTAATTTTGCAGCCAGCAATTCACCATTAGGAGTACTGCTTCATTTATCACTGCTGGGCTGTCTTTGGAAGACTAGGAAATAAGACAGTCATTCTCCCCTAACCCGTGCTAACCTGGCTGTACTGTTTATTTCTAGTAGAGTGCACCACTTGCCAGGGGTGGCATCTACCAAGGTACTGCAAGTGCTGCCAGTGTGCCTGTGCAATGTACAAAATCAGCAGCTGGCTCCAACAAAACGATCCCAGAAAAAGGAAGAAAGGAAAGAAAATCATATTGCCAGGCTCTCTAGATCTTCAGGGCAGAGATACGTACATCTGCTCCGTGTTTAATGTGCAAAGCAGGGAAGCACCAAGACTTAGGATATGCTGGGCAGCAGGAACTGCTCAGGCATCATTGTGAGTTGTTTCTGCCATTAAAGTACGGATGAGTGGAGGAGAAACGAGTGTGACACTCCAGCAATCTCAGCTGACCTCTTTCAGGAACCAAGGGAGTATCTGCTTTGGAAAAGTGCCAGCTGGCTCAACCCAGCTTTGGGGATCCTGGTGCTGCACTGGGGAATGCAGTGGCTTAGCTTCCCCCCAGCTCCAGCCCACTGCCCCAGAGCTGCTGGGGAAATGACCCTGACTTGGGGGGTGTCAGTGTGTAAAGAATGGGCATGTTAAGAGTTCGAGTGGTCTCTCAGTAACAGCATTCACAAGAGGAAAAATAGGAAAACACTTCAATGTTCCATTCTCATGTCATGATGGAGAAGTTCAGCCTGGTCCAGGCTTTTGGGACGTGGCTGGAGCACCTAAGCACCACACTGCCAGTGCACACTGGTTCTAGCAAGGGCCAAGTAGTGCAGAGGTTTGGAGGGGTTGCTGGTGCCTGTGGAGGCTGCCAGCTGCTGATGCAGCTTTGAAGGAAGACAGGGCTCACCATAAGCTGTCCAAGAAAATCGTAGGCTCTCTGTAAGTTGCACAAATTACTGGCCAAAGATTTCAAATAATGAATATGTTTGTCCTCAAACTATTTATGAACAGAAAAACCCAAATCTCACAGTAAGATGGTGATGTGTTAAATATGCTTTGTTTGCCTGGCATTAATGGATATCTGAAGGAGCTGGGTTGTATGGCTCATTCACTCAGGCTGTAGGGATAATCAAAGGGGTGAGAAATGCTTCCAAAGGATCCCTGTTCACATTCTTCAAACATTCTCTCAAACTCCCAGTGAATTCAGTACAGAAAAATTAAGACAAAGCTTACATCCCTGCAGGTCTCCTGTCACCCTCTGCAGCTGAACTGAGACCAAACTATTTCCCAGAGCTCAAATGAGAGAAGCATGAGAGAAAGTCCCTTTCTGTACGCCATTAGTCACATGTATTTTCAGTCCCTGGGCTAGATCTCTGCAGGCTGCATGTGACCTGCTGCCTGTCCCCTGCCACACTCTTTCCACAAGGCCCTGGGGATGGAGATGTGCTATGCAGTCCTGAGTGTCTTGGTAACAAGCTATCTGGCTGCTCTTGGTGAAGTTCTGGGGTCCCTCATGGATATGTGACACCCAGGAGTAAAAGAGAATTATCACTATAAAAAAAAAATCTGATCTTTTCATGTCTATAATTTGTTCCTGTGTTTGTGTGTTATTGCATTGCATTAAGCTGTCTCCGAAAACAAAAAAACCCCTGCAATTCATAATCAGAGAGGGGGGAGAGACAGAGAAAGAGAGACAAAGAGTAATGCTGGGAGTCCCAGACTGCTGAAAAGGAGAGGAAAGAACCAACACAAAATTGCTGCCTGAGATGATTAAAGATATTTCAACATTTCATAGGGAACAGCCTACAAAAACTGCAACAGAAAATGGTGGGAGATAAGGCAGCAAAGGAGATGGTTATCAGAGCAAGAAGTTGGAGATATTTTTTGAAAAATAGTCACTACATGAAAAAAATCCCCTCTTGTCTCAAAAAAAAAAAAAAAAAAAAAAAAAGAAAGAGCCAAGAGCAGACGTTACCAAGGAACATATAGATGTCCCATGCTTCATTCAAACAGGCAATCAAGATAATTAGAAAGTATGGGGAAGATTGATTAATGACCAAGACAGACATTGAGCTGACCTTTTCTTTATTACTACAGCAGTACATTTAAATAGTCTCCACTTAGTAGGGTTTAAAATGGAAAAGTGAGCTGTTATAGATATAGTAAATGTGTAACTAAGAATGCATGATCTAATACCCCTATTCTGTAGCTTACTTTCCACCTTTAGTCTCCACATCATCTCATCTGAACATGAATTACTTTACTTTCTCGAATCCATGCTCCAGCACTTACAGTTGTTACTACCTTAAGAGAAACCAATGTATTTAATGGTAGTAAAATAGATACAGTTTTAAATGTTTTTAAATTGAAAATATGAAATCATAGGGGTCTGTCGCTGAGACACACAAAGCAGTCACACGCAGACAAATATTTTGCAAAGCAGAGGTCCTTCCAGATCCCAGCTCCTGCTGAGAAAGCGGAGAGAGGAGGAAGAATGCCTCTTTGTTTATTCTTTTACTTTTTATACATTTCTGGGTCTAGCAGAAGATTGGCTTTTTGGGTTTCCACCCCTCAGCCTCAGTGGCCAGACTAACTGTCAGTTACAGTTGTTTTTCAGGTTAGAAATATGCAAACAAAGGACAGAGAATGAAAATCAAAGGATTTGTTTATGTTACATGTGTGGGAAAGGTAGAAAACTGCTCCTAATATTGTACAGTAACTAAAAGATCTGACTCAATTATGAAACTCAAAAAACTCAGAAAAACCAGGGTAACAGGGGTTAGTGCTACTTTGTGAATTAGCATCAGTTTTGTTATGCACAGGAGCAGGAGAAGGGGAGCTGAACCTCCTGCTGGGATCCCAAGATACAGTGATAAGTGAGGGAACATATCCAGGACTTCTTTGTGGTACCTTCTTCTCAGCAGAAGGGTCGGGGGTCCACTGTGGGGTAACCTGGGCCTCTCCATCATGTCAGAGATTTTGGCTCAGTGACCCACAGCTGGGGCCAGTGGAGCTGCCACAGCACCAGCGCCAGCAGCAAGCATCAGAGCACAGAGAACAGATGGGAAAGAAACTTTGTGAAGACATCTTTACAGCTATCAGCCAGTGTCCTTGGTGTGAGGGGAGGATTACTTACCAAAAAGGCTACAAAGAGGACATCATCCAGGAGAGGCTTGCAAGGGTTTGTGGAACCCATAAAAAGGGATCCTGAGCCAAAACCTGTAGCTTGCAATGCCCACCTGAGAGGGGTTGAAAACATGACACAGGTCACAAGTTTTAGGAGCTGGCTGGCTTTTGCCTGTGGGCTAATGTTGTGCTGGACACCTAAGCAGCAGACTTCAGGGCACAGGAGTGCTGCCTGGGTCATGTAGGAAATTTGGTTGTGTCCAGGGAATATGCCTCTTAGGAGAAGGGCTTAATTTACCTTTTTATACAAAGCATTCTTCTCTCTGTTAAGAAATACAGTGAGCTGTGCTCTATAAGGTTACCCTAATAGCAAATGTAAATGAGAAGTAGAGGTAGGTACAGACACTTCTCAGCGGCGGAGTGTGGGAACGAATGATGCAGGATTTTGCCTGGAGGCAACTCAGGGCAGAAGCCTTGTCAGATCTTGAACAAAGGCAGTGCACTGTGTATCCTGCCATCCACAAGGGCTGGACCACAAGCAGTGAGCCTGCTGCGGAGGGCCCAGTTTCCCAGCGAGGTTCAGTGATACCTGCTAAAGAGTCACAGCATTTTCTCAGCTGCTGAACTGAAGAGTGGCGTGTAGAGCTCAAGGCTGTTTGCTGAACAGTGCTTTTCCTCACAGGCAAATCTGCAGGGGAAAGGGAGAGGAGTTAATTAGTAAAACTGGAAGGCATTTAGAAAAATAAGTATGCGTTTGGAAGAAAATTCACAGCAACCTATTTGGAATAACGCAGGTGAAATCGATGGATTTCTACAAAGAGTGGCTGTCACCACGACACACAAAGCAGTCACATGAGACAAGAGATTTTCGCAGGCAGAAGTCCTTCTCCGATCCAGCTCAAAGCTGAGACAGGCGGGGAGAGAGAGCCTCTTTGTTTTATTTCTTACTTTTTATACATTTGTGGGTCTAGCAAAAGATTGGCTTCTGGGGTTTTTCACCTTTCAGCCAAGTGGCTAAACCAACTGTCAGTTACAATTGTTTTCAGGTTAGAAATATGCAAACAAAGGACAGAGAATGAAAAACAAAGTATTTGTTTATGTTACATCTGTGGGAAAAAGGTAGAAAACTGCTCCTAATATTGTACAGTAACTAAAAGATCTGACTCCATTTATGAAAATTCAAAAGCCTTTAAAAAACTCAGAAAAACCAGGGTAACAAGTGGCTTTGCAGAAGTTTACAAAATCTACAGGGAAATTATGACATTAAGCAATGTTTACAACTACAGAGTAATGTTTCAGCCAAAAATGTTATATGTTGTTCATTTGCAGCAGTCAACCCCCCTCCAACTACAGAGTTAGCCTTTTGATTTTGGAGACTTGAAAACAATTGACATATTGCATGAAAAATTTTCTTCTGTGAGTTATCTACTAAGCAGAAATAATCTTGATCACCAGCACTGGGTCAGGCATTCAGCTTATGTAACCCAGCAGAACTCCTCTAGTGTCTTTAAAAGCACCTTGATTTACAGAAGCAGGAGATCTGAGCAGTGTAAAGCTTTGAAAAATTGAGGTGTACATTTATTCATTATTTCAAAGGTAGAGTCTTGATCTGCTCTGCTGAGACGTAACCTTGCTGTGCCAGACAGCTGTGCTGAGGTCTCCACAGGCTCAGGAGGACCAGGGTTTGCTCCCAGACTGTACTTTGCAGGAAAACTCCTCATTGAGTAGGAGCAAGTCCAGCACTTCCTGAGGAATGCCACTTTACACTAGCCCATGCAAAACGCACTTGCAATGGCAATTAATTGGTTCTGGGACACCCTCCAATGCAAATGGCCACATCCAAAGCCCTCTATTTTGCTGCCTTCAAAGGGCACCAGCTTAGTCTCAAGGGTGTCAGTTTTGAGACTGGTGCTTTATATGCATCTAGGTCAGACTTCATCTGTGACCAAACACGTGAACAGTGATCTGTGCTGATCTTGAAATGGGTGTAGGGTCATGTGGGGGCTTTTGTGACTCCACTGCTCCGCTTGCTGCACTGCAGGTATGAGAGTGGTGAGGGTCTGCATGAGCACGTGGAGCTGCTGGTGCCTGTGTGCCTTTGCTGGGCTGGACTGAGCCTTCACAGTTCTGTTACTAGAGCACTGGCAGAGGGCTGGGGCTCCAGAGTTTGTCTTGCTGACAGTGTTGCTCTAATTTAAATAAAAAATGCTTAAATAATGACTAATAAGGAAACCTCAAAATATTAAAATGTAGCTGCCTTTGAAACAAGAGGGCATCAAACAACAGTTGTGAAGACTGCAGAAGGTGCCAGTGGGTTAGAGCCAGGATTGGTTTAGTGTTTATGCTGCATTAAATGCCACAGAGCCGGGAGATGAGAGTAGTGAGATGCAGAATACTTCTGTCTAGTGCTGAGCATTTTCCACTCTCATTTGACTTCACTGGAGGAAACTCAGGGAGCTCCATACCTCAGAAGGTAACTGCAGGCTCTGACATTTGAATCACACTAATAAAGTAGGTTCCCTTGGTGGGATGTGCATTCCCCCCTCCCCGTAAGTTTCAAATAATACTACTCCTTAAAGTAGGAACAAACATTTTACTTATGGCTAGAATGCATTTATTGGTAATTTTCACATAAATCAACTTATATGAAAATGTATTCATAATCCAAGCCTTCTCTATAGTGATAAAATGTTTCTGCTTCTGTGGTAGAAAATAGCTTATTATGCAAACAGCATTGCTAGTGTTACATTATGCATGGGAGTCACCTGGAGAACATCACAAAAGCTTCAACCAAAAGGAAAAAAAAGAGGGGAGAAAATTGGGTGTTCCATTTACTGCACCACTTGCCTATTATAATTAGCTGTAAATGAGCTGATATCTGTACTTTGAAATGTATTTCATATATGCCTTGGTAACATTATACAAATAAGAAAAGTGGAAGAGAATGAAAGGATATGAAACTCACCCAGAAATGGCCTTGTGAAATGTCACCCCAATTAAAAAAGCAAAAGCCAGTTGCCATTTTTAAATGGGTTAGTTTTATTTACTTTGAGAATACCTTGGTTATATTTATATTCTATTTGATTTAATTCAGGATGCTGCAAGTTCCCACTGGACTGCCATTATTATGAATGACATTGTTGAGGAGTCTGATTAAATAAGATCTGCTCAGGCTAAACCCCATATTACCTCAGATATGTTTAAAATAATAATGGGGAAAAAAAGAATTAGTCCCAGCAAAATCATTCAAGGCCCATTGTCTCATGTGGCCCTTTCTTATTGAGGGATAAAATAGTGGTTTTTTTAAAAAGCGGAAGGATGAGAGCAGCCCTGTGGGGAAGGGTTTGGGGGTGATGGTGCATGAAAAACTCAACATGAGCTGGCAGTGTCAGAAAGCCTATGAATCCTGGGCTGCAGCAAAAGCAGTGTGGCCAGCAGGTGGAAGGAAGTGATTCTGTCCTTCTACTCTGCCCTATGAGAGCAGACCCCACCTGAGAACAGGGTACAGTTCTGGTGTCCCCAACACAAGAAGGACATGGGACAGTTGGAGCAAGTCCAGAGTTCATAAGGGGACTGGAGCACCTCTCCTATGAAGACAGGCTGAGAAAGTTGGGGCTGTACATCTTGGAGAAGAGAAGGTTGTGTTGGGACCTCATCACAACCTTCCAGTATCTGAAGGGGACCTACAGGGAAACTGGAGCAGAACTTTTCATCAGGAACTGTAGTAATAGGACAAGGAGTAATGAGTCAAAATTGAAAGAGGGGAAATTCAGGCTGGCTCTTAGGAAGGAACTTTTTACTGTGGGGTTGGTGAAACATTGAAGCAGGCTGCTCAGGGAGATTATGGATACCCCAACCCTGGCAGTGCTCAAAGACAGGTTGGATAAGGCCTTGAGCAACCTGGTCTAGTGGGAGGTGTCCCTGCCCCTTGCAGGGAGGGAAGGGGGGCAGCTGGGACTTAATGATCTTTAAGATCCATTCCAATCCCATTCCAATTCAAAGATTTTATGATCACTGCAATAAAGGTAAGTCCTCTGGAGACAGTGTATTCTTACAGTAGCTCTTGTGGCACATCTTTTGAAGTTCTAGATGGACATCAGAGCAGCTCTTGTCCAGGGCAGGTTTATAGTCAGGGTTGTTTAGGACAAGATTTTTAGTCTGAGGACTGGTATTCAAGTATTTCTGAGTCTTTCACAAACAGTTCTGTGTATAACTCCCTGCACTAGCACTAACTTGTCCACTGTCCTTGTGCTTCCAGTGTTGTTACTTCTCTTAAACTTTCACTGGACAAATTCCTTTGGCTGCAGTCTTCTTGCAGAGGCCAGATGTTTCCATTGTCTTCCCTAATTAACTTGTAAACAGTGACTTCTTTGATGGCTTTGGCTGTGTATTGAAAGACTAGTATTTCCATAAATCACTTGGTTCTGAAAGCATTTGGCTAAGCCTGAGCAACGTCTTTTATAATCTATTCATTAAATCAGCATTTGTGATAAGAGCAGGACAAACATAAGCAGGGCTTCCACTGGCCTTCACAATCTTTTAGTCTTGCCAGCCAGTCAAGAGAGGGAGTTAGCCCAGAGAAAAACAAGCTGACACTGATGTGAGGAAGGGATATTCTGTGAACCAAAACTGGTGCTCCATGACTTGCTGTCACCATAACTTACTGTCACCATAACTTACTGTCACCATGACTTGCTGTCAGCCGTGACCCAACCCTTGGTGAGGGTGTGGGGCTTGGCTGTGCCCTGCTGCCTGCAGCAGCTCTTGGCACCTACCAGATCCTCTGCTCTGAGGGTGCCTGAAACCTTGTGGAAATCCCTCCATCAACTAGCACTTTGCAATGGTGGTGTGTTCCTCGCACCATCCCTGGCACTTGGACTGGCTCTGGTCGGGATGGGCTACAGCTACAAGTTCCTGCTTTTTCCAGCCCAAATTTGCTCTGTCATTTCATGTCCCTGGCAGATATAGCTGTAAGTTTACATAATCTGACAAAACAAAGAAGTTATACAGTGCATGATATAGTGATCTTCCAAAATCCTGAGCGCTGAAGGGGCTGGTCTGAACTCACTAGTCACGAGGTATTTGTTGGCCCTGGAATCATGCTCTGACCTCGGAGAAGGGTGGCTGGTAATCCCTCACTGTGCCCAGCTCTTCTGCGCTCTGGGGTTTAGAAAATCAATTCTTCCTCCTGAGGCCTCATGTCAGCACCACAGTTGTTCAGCTCAAGCAATAAGCTCGCTGGGGTTGGAGCTGCAGGGAGCTGCACCTCTCAGCGTGAGCCCGTTCCCACCAGCTGTTCGGCAGCAGTGTCCGCTGCTCATCAGGTAATCTCGGGTGCTGAACAAAGCAGGTGTCTGACACTTTTGGGCTGTGCAGGGCTTCTGAATCACACAAGGCAGGAGGAGGAGGAGCAGCTAAGAGAGTATCCTGAGAAAAAGGCTGGGAATTGAACATTACAAGTCTCTGAAAATATGTAGATGATTGAAGACCGTTTAAAACTCCCCTCACCCTTCACAAGATGTGGGTGCTGGAAAATGAGAACATAATCAGAATGTAATTTCAGTTTTGGCAACACTTTGATCAGAGCCAGGCCATGTTTTCATTTCACTAATGGTTTTCATAAAATTCTCTTTCAGAGACATGACTGGGAAGAGATAAAAAATATCACAGAAGAAAAACATGTTGCTAACATTGTATGATATGTCATACATGAGCTTATGTGGCATATGTATATTCATATATGTATATAAATGCAAGCATATGTGTATGTATACCTATCGATATCTATATCTAGAAATCCAAGACTCAAAAAGAGAAACATAGTCTGTGACTGATTTAAAGCCAACAATTCTGAGGTCCAAAGTCTTTAATAAGGAACAAGATCATGACAAGAATCTGGGGAGAAATACTCACTGAAGTGTTTGAGAAGTCAGAATTAATCTGTGAAAAAAATTATATTTCTGGAAGTGGCAACTGAAGCTGCATTTTTTTCTTATGGCGGCTACCTGAGGTGACACTATGGCTGCTAAGTGAAGTACAGAATGTTGGAGGAAAAGTCCTGGTCAACAAAAATAATGTATAAATATACAGTGAAAACCAATGTCAGCAATGATAATGCCTGATATTTGGGAAGAAATGCAAAGTTGAAATGGATTATGTTACTTTGTAAGAGTGCCTATGCCAGCAGAGTGTGCATGGACAAACCACAGACAAAGAAGTTGACAACAACATCACTCAGAAAAATTCCCTCTGACCAATGGACACTGCTGCAGAAGATAAATGGAATATTATCTTGAAATCAAATGGAACTTTTATGAATTTTAAGTTGGACATGTAACTGTGCTCTGTCTCCGCACCGGGCGGGCACTGACCTCCAGCTGGCTCAGATCTGCACAGCTACAAGATGTTCCCAGTTCGGACAGGCACACAGGTTATCTTTACCTGCTGGCTCAGCTTCTCAGCAGCAGCTGGGCTAAATAGTGTTGTGACAGCAGCGGCAGTAGAAAAGGATGGCTCTCAGCTTAGCAGGTTAAAAGATGTCTATTCAGGCTGAGCTGTGGGAGTACCACAGCTAGCCCAAGACCACAGGCCAGAGAGAGGCCAGGGAGCAGCTAGAGAGAGGCTAGAAAGAGTTTGAAATTCCCTCTCCTCATCTTATAAGTGGGGGAGGGTTCAGGGGAGGACACAACAAGACAACGAATCGGGGAATTGAGGGGCCAACAAGGAGTGTCCACCTCCAAACCTTTAACCACTCACACCCACAGAAGAAAGGAATTCCCCCTGGGCGACCTATTGCTAGGCGCTCTCCCTCTGAGATTTCCCAATCTTGGGAGGGGTTCCGAAGTGATAGACAGGATGCCCCAGAGCAGGGGGAGGGGGGAGAGGGGATGGACAAGGACAGGTAGGGGGTGGAATGATTGACATACAACACCTTGTAATACAGAAAACTCAAAAGGGGATGGATTGTTACAAAACTGGGGATACAGTGAACTGAACCATAACATAAAACTTCTCATAAAAACCTAATAAAACAATTCTCGCACCACCACAGACACAGGTAGACAAGCTGGTGTGAAGCCAGAAACATGAATATTCTCATGGACATAACAGCCACAGAGAGTGGGGAATTGGAAATGTTGGGGCTTATAGTGGGAAATATATCTCTCCTAAGAGAGTGTGTGAACTAAATGCATAAGCAATAATAAATTAATAAAAAAA